>CM030860.1:2351348-2616348 GCA_018105865.1 Metaphire vulgaris | reverse complement strand
TCTGTCTGTCTGTCTGTCTTCCTGTCTGTCTGTATCTCTCTCTCTCTCTCTCTCTCTCTCTCTCTCTCTCTCTCTCTCTTTCTCTCTCTGTCTTTATAGTCTCTTAACTGTTTATACCATTGAGTTGGTGACTGAACTCCAGTATGTGGAATTTTGTGCATCAAGATCAGTAAAATGGTTCTAGCTTTCTCCATAAACTTGACTTGTTGTCAGTTAGCCAAAGAGTTTTGATTCAAAACCTGTTTTAGGAATTTTTTTATAAAAATGTCATAGTCTTCGAAAAATGGACAACATTTTGACCTAGGTTATGTTTTGCCATAATTGTTTCGAAGCTTGTTCAGTGTTCACCGGACTATTTCACTGCAGTTGACTGTCAAGTCAGCGAGTTCAGGTCAGGTCTTCATCCTCCAGTTGTGTCCAGCTTTCGGCTTCTCCAGTACATCTCTCCAAAGTTCTCTCTGTTCTTTCCTATTTCTTTCAAGGTCGTTCGGTGTCTTCCGTCAGTTTTTCCATTGAGATTCAGACCTGCCATGTGCAGATCCTCTTCCAATCCATCCACCCATCCTCTTTTCGGTCTTCCCTTGGATTGTTTCCCCTCTGTTTTGGTGTTGAAATGAGTTACTCGACTGTTGATAATATTCATGAAGTTTAGATGTGTAGGTGGTCTCTTAGAATATTAGTAGCAGTGCTTTTTTCCGTGGGAACGCACGGGAATGTCGTTCCCACTCCTTTTTTTTGCCAGATTCGTTTCTATCGATATGCAATAGTGTGTGTTTTACTTACAATCGGTTCTTTTTTCTGTGTGAATGCACGGGAACAGCGTAAAGTACAATTCTAAAACAATGAGCTATATTGCATATAAATATTCCAAGTATTGTTATTCTGCTAATGTCTATGGTACGCTTCTTACGACAAAACAGATGTGAGATGAGTTCTAAAACCTTTTTTCATAAAAACAAGCACTGATTAGTAGTGATAGAATTCAGAACACTGTTTTATAATTTAATGTGTTGTGATCACATTAGTGATTACACTGGTCTACATTTTTAAAAAAATTTTCTGCTGACCTAGGTATTTTTGCTGATTTTACCCAATTGAGAGGTGCTGATTCCAGATATGAAGTCAAAAATTATGCAACACGTCAAATTTTTTCGCAAATTAGGAATGTTTAATTAAAGGTGTTAAAGTCAAACATAAGGGAAAATAGGAAATTCTGAAGAACCGATAACACGTAATATTTTTTATTCAGCCAAAAAATGAGTCTGTCTTCTAACCAAGAGAGCAATAAGAGCAATAGCTAGTTGCTTAAATTTAAGTTTTGAGAAAGGAATCTTCTCCAATTTTTGGATGCTCCGGTATAGTTATGGTCACAGTTGTCACGCTGTAAACACCAGCAGTAGTCTGCCATAATGTTTGAGCTCCATCTGCCTTGATATCTACGTTCCATGGTCTTGATGTCTTGATGGAAGCATTCTCCTTGTTCTTCACTCATAGCTCCAAGATTTGAAGTTCAGGTAGCTATGAAAGAAATGCAACTTGACACTCATGTTTGCTCCCAGTCTTGAAAAGCAATCTTGAATTTTTGAACTGAAAGGTCATAATTCTCGACTCTTAAGTTGCCAAGTAAGTCAGTAATCAGGTCGTAAAAAAGCATCTTGTCTACAACTATAACATCCCATTGATTCAATAAGTCCTTTGATGTTGATGCAGTATACAAACTCCTCCTCCATATGGAAATATTTCAAAAGATTCATTCTCTCTGCATGATACATAAGCGTGGTTCCTGGAGCCAACACTGAACAGGTTCTTTTCCTTCAGTCTTGAACCCAGTAACTCTGCTGACGACTTCGGCAGATCTAGGTCTCATATTAGGTCATTCAACTCAGCTTGGTTGAATGTTTGGTGCATTCCAGCGTCAACTTCTAAGGCCACGAAATCTTCGCAATCGGTGTCTGTTGACTGACAAAATTCATCGTCGTAAGAAACTCCCAAAGTAGTGCAAATAGGTACAGGAACTTTGTCACAGTGAGCAACTGGTCTCAGAGCAGAGGGAGATTTGGGTACTGGATGGAAGATTTTGTCTTTGTGGATATGCCTGAAATATTTACCAGGCAGAAGTAGCAGTCATCAACATGGTTTGAGGCTCTCGCCACACCATTGGAACTCCAAAGCTAAGACTTTTTCACTGACCTTTAGTCTTTTTCTCTGACCTTTAGTCAAATTATGAACTGTCTGAGGCTTTCAACACATGTCCTGCACACTTTATGTGGTGCCCAAGGTTTTCCTGGTGACCCAATTTACCGTAACTGCAAAATATGCATTACAAGCTTTATGCACAAATTCAGACACATCCCTTCTTTTTTTAGGTATTGTAAAACAACCACAAATGTAGCAAAATTTGTCAGGATCATTCCTGCACTGCCCACAAAGTGTTCCAGTGCTGGGTGACATATTCCACAGGAAGCTATTTAGAAGAGTTAAATTTGCTGCGACTTGTAAGCTTCATGAACGACTGAATGCTGCCGTCGGTTTCACGCTGCTTATATATAGGCCTATATCCATAAAATGCTGAGTCTGCAGTTTAAAACTGCCTATTAAACTGTTGTATTATTAAATAGTTATGTCTACTGCATATTAAGCATATCTTTTTACACATCCTTATCTTTTTGCGTATTCAATATAGCTAAAGAATTATAATACATAATGCTACATTATTACAGTAAACAGTAAATCAGTAAACAGCGTTTTGTGGAAAAACTGGACGTGATAGGAGGAAATGGGTGTGATTTTTGGATTCAGCACACCAAAATACATAAAGATCACATGTTGTCTTCAAGTCAGCAAAATTGACGTAGACCAGTGTTATATGATGTCTGTTTTACACTGGCTGCCTTATCCTGCTCGAGTTGAGTTTCGTATGTTGAGAGCGGTTGCACTCTCTCTTTATGGTGCCACTCCATCTTACCTTTCAGAGCTACTCCATCCCTTTAGCTCTATCCCTGGTCGGCCATGTCTTCGGTCCACAACCAATGGTCTTCTCAGCGTGCCCCAAGCACGAACCTCCTTGTTCCTGAAGCGAGGTTTTGAATCAGTTGGCCCTATCCTTTGGAATGCTCTTGACGCCAGTATGCGTGGCTTAGTAACTCCTAATTCTATGGCCCTCTTTTTGAAACGACTTAAAACTTACCTTTTTGTCAATATACAGTAATTTGCTGAGGGAGCGCTTCTGAGTGATTTTTCAGAAGAGGTGCTATACAAATATTTTGTTACATTACATTACATTTGGGGGAAAGTTTTAAATTAAAATTTCTCTCTTTTTCTTGCCTAAAAAGCACACTGTCTTACTAGTGCATTTGTTCATTTGTTAATGGGTAGAATTTGTTGATTTCCAGACCGCACAGCAGGATATCCAGATTGAGAGAGAAACATACCAACAGTCTAGACAGGGTCTTGACAGTCTTTATCAAGAAGCGAAAAAGAAGTTGAACGAAGAAATTCAGACGAGACTGGTCTGTAGAAAGCTCAGACATTGTCCATTTGTGAAATGTTGTTCATTGTTTAATCACTCTTGTCACTTTCTGTTTAACAAGCAGTTGTGTCAGTTTTTGGTATTTAAAAAAGTGGATTCTTTTAAATATTGAGTTTTTAAAGCGGGAATATAAATTGTTCGGTTGCTATCAAATTTATAGAAAAATTGACACCATTTAAAAAAATAATAATGTCATTGACTAGGAATGATCAAAAGATTGGAGTAAGGACTCTTTTTTCAATATTTTTATTATTCAGACGATTTTTTTTATATTTCACTGGGCGTGGCAAAGGCCAAAGTCAAGGGACCTTTGACATAACAAAACCAAAGAGCGACCATTGTCAAGGAGAATACTAAAATGGCGCTATAGAAGTTCAACGGTGGTGGTGGTGGTGTTGTGTCACTTGTATGAGATAGGTAGAGGTACACTCCAAAGGCTCAGCGCCCATAAGGAGAACCGAAGGGCTAGCGCCTTCAGTTTTACATGGCAACGGCTGAATGAGGGCGGTTGTCAGCCTTTCCCTCGCCGCCTTTCCTTCCACCGAGTTAACACCCGATGTACTCATTCACAGCCGAGTCGATCGATGGGGGGCGCTTGGGACAGAAACAACCGAAAAATTTCTGCAGCGGCCGGGAGTTGAACCACGGACCTCAAGATTGGCAGACCAGTGCGCTAACCACTGCTCCACCGCGCACCCCTTTATACGAGATGGTAAGTTCTTTAAGTGTTCTTCGTGAATGACAGCAGTGAGTTCCATGTTTATTGTGCTTGTTTTATCATGTATTTGAGGATGTGGAGAAAGAGCTTCTGCTGCAGATCAGCATGAAACAGGAGACGGAGGTGGCGCTGAGATTACTCGAGAAAGACATTCACGAAAAGCAGGACATCATCATCTCATTAAGGAATCAACTGGAGGAGATCAAAGCCATCAATCTTGAAATGCACAACAAGTTTCAGGTTATTTCTCTTAAAACTGGTTTTATTATTGCTATTATTATTATTATTATTATGTATTTTATTATATGTTATTCATCATCATCTTCTCCTTGCTCCTTCATGAACTGAAGTTAAGGTGACAGCATGAATTTCTTTCCTCCAACCATGTCGAATTGTCGATCCTCTGTCTTCTTGACTGCTGCTGACATCTGCAGTCCTGTCCACTCTTCCACGTCATCCGCCCATCGTCTCCCTGGCCGCCCTCTTCGTCTAGCTCCCGACATCATTCCTTGTTGGATTGTCCTCTCCAATGTTGACCTAGTGTCGCTGTTCCGCTGTACGTGTCCGAAGTATTGCAGCTTCCTTCTTTTGCACATGTTTAGGAAACGTCTTTCCGTGCCTGACATTTTCAAAACCTCTTCATTGGTTTTCCTATCTCTCCAGCTTATGCTTTGCATGGTACGTAATGAGTACATTTCAAAAGCTTCTATTCTTCTCTGTATTTTTCTTTTCAGAGTCCAACTTTCACATCCATATGTTATTATATATTATATATTTCTCATGAAACTGGTGTTATTATTATTATTATTATTATTATGCAATTATATATTTCTCATAAAACTGGTATTACTATTGTTATTATTATTATTATTATGTATTTTATTATATATTAACTGGTGTTATTATTATTATTATGTATTTTATTATACATATTATTATATATTATATATTTCTCATAAAACTGGTGTTACTATTGTTATTATTATTATGTATTTTATTATATATTAACTGGTGTTATTATTTTGTATTTTATTATATATATTATTATATATTATATATTTCTCATAAAACTGGTGTCATTATTATTATTATTATTATTATTATTATTATTATTATTATTAAATGATGTACGTTACTTTACATTGTGATTTAGACTTGAATAAGATATTTTATTTTTTTACTGAAGGCTCTCGATGGTTCCCTCCAGCACAAAGTTGATATGGTAAACAAGCTGGAACTGAAAACGGGTCAAATGGTCAGCACCATTCGAGACATGGAAGATGAGTAAGCCCTGAATTTTGGCTGTTTTCCTATAAGTAAGTAAGTAAGTAAGTGAACACGATGTCATATTCTGTAACAGAATCTGGTTAATATATGTTCAGCACATGTGACAATTCGTCTAATGAATTGCGCCCGGTGTCTCAGACACGCGGGCCACAGTTGGCCCTCTAAGTCATTTTATGTGGCCCGCAACATATTTTTTTAGTTCCCAACTGTCAACAATTTATTTATATTTCTCTCACCACCATTTGAAACATTAACTAATCTGGAACTGCATCTGAGTTGCACATTACAGGTTTAATAATTGGATAGAATAAAATTTGTAAAGCACTTTGTCATTGTTATATTGTCTTTCAGTGGCTCTTATTGCCATGAAAAGTTCCGATGATGCTGTCCTTGGATTACTTTTCGGGTTCTCAATTTACCCTCGCCACAGTATGAGTAAAAGACCCCTGTAACATGTACAAAGTAAGCCTACAGTTACATGTAACTGTACGCTTACTTTGGGTCTTCACTCAGTTTGGTCTGTTGAATAGTTAGTTACGAGTCCTCTCAGGCAGAATTGCTTAGAAGGCTGACTTGTGAGTACCGATACTTGCCTGCATTTGGAATGCACAACACTGCGTCTGTATTTCTCAGTCTTTATTGGCATTATTGCGAATAAATGATGAGCATTAGAGAGCACAATTGACATATTTTACTATCAATTAGGCAAACACATAGTATAGGGTAGCTTGCGTATTTATGTTGAGCGATATTCGTGAAGAAAACCTTTAATTTGGAATTAGTTTTTGAGGGTCTAACTTTTCGACCTCTTCTATTACCATTATTGACCTACTTGGCATTGTGCAACCAGTTCCTGTCAGAATACCTAGTGTAAATAATTAAGCAACATTAAGCTCAGTTAGTACTTGGATGGGTGACCATCCTGGATCTAGTCATAGTGTCGGCGGCCAACCAAGCTGTTCATCGCTTAGGTGTTAATAAATTGGTAGCAGCGTTAAGCTGCGAAGGTAAAACACGGGTCTAGAGAAAGCAATTACAAACTACTCTAGATAAAATGGCGCAAACCACCTGCATCGCTGCTTGCCTCATACACAGAGACCAGCGCCGAACGCTACTCTCATTCGAGTACGGGCGTACCTTTACTGTTTTACCTATTACCATTGCACTACTGTTGGCCATCTCTTTTAGGCCTCTAAGGGTTCATCCATATAGTACGTATGTAAAAAAGGCATATTTTTAACGCCCCATCTTCCCGTTTGCACAGCGTACGTAGGGAAAGTCTTCTAAATCCAAACCCCCCTCAGTGCATATGTATTATGTAGTATATGGATGGACCCTAATGTATATTGAATTTTTGTGGTCATTGGACAGTTTTGGTCATGGCATTTTACTGGTTGATTTCTTATGCAGAATGAAACGTTGTCAGGCTGAAAAGAGAGCAACCGATGAAACTGCTCGGAAACTAGGTTCACAAATAGCGGACAAAGACGCAAAGAGGTAACGAACAATGGCTTTGGGAAATCTGTAACATTGTCACACGTTAGACTTTTCATTCCAGGTTTTTCCTTTGTGACATCTGAGAATAACCAACCAATTTGGCTGATATTTCTATGCCTTCTCTTTGGCATATTTAATATATCACATATAAAGTAAAAAAGTAAAGATTTCACCCGTAGGGTCCGGTGCTGATCCCCGTGTTTTGTAGCCAACAGCCCATAGGTGGCTAAGCCATACGTCGGCGGACGGTGGCCAGTCTCTTCCGCCGAACCTATGGTTACTTTCGCAATGTTGCCATTGCTACTCATTTGATGTTACTACTGCCCTCTAGCGATTAAGGCTGAGTCGACCTTAGGGGCTCCTACGGGATTGAACCCGTGTCTTTGGCGTGCCTGCCCAGTGATATTACCACTCATCTATCTTCCCGCCCTCACATATACCATACATAATATATATATATATATGTGTATATATATATATATATATATATATATACATATATATATATAGCATACTGTATATAACTTGCATTTTGCTTGTTAATTTTGGGGCTCTACTGACTTATTTATTTATTTTTTATTTATTGACAATTTATACTAGACAAGGCTAAGGTGCCAAAACGCTTATTAAGAAAAAATTACAATATTAAATAAATGTGTCTTCAAATTTCTAATATAAAGTTTGACTCCAGTCACATTGTCTGGAATTATTATTTTATCTTTCCCCAAACAGGGTCTGAGGGAAGCAGTCACAGCGGTTCCATACAAGTACAGTTAGATAATCAGGACAGAATTCAAACGTAAGTGCTGCCACTTGAGTGTGGGGATGTACCAAAAAATTATCCCTATTATTTATTTTAGTACACTGAGGGAAGCAGTGGCGGTTCCAGGAATTCTTGGTGGGGGGATGTAAAAATTATAGGAAGTTGGTGGAGGGGGATGCAAAGTGAAGAAGAAGAAGAAAAAGAACAGAGAAAAAAGGTCATTGTTAGTGTTTTGCCCAATAAATGTTAATAAACCTTGCCAAATAAGCCTGACAAGCAAAAAAGATGGTCATTCACAGTATTTTTCACTAATTTTTTCTTTAAACTCACCGGAAAATAGGTTGACAAGCAAAAAAAGGTCATCTGGAACCCTGGTGGGGGGGAGGATACATCCCCAGTCATCAGCACGGTGGAACCGCCACTGGAGGGAAGTATGTTGCTTTTCTGCTCTAAATAGGTTCTTATTATTGGTTTTCTTATGCGTGCCGCATTCGGGAATTCTTTGTTCAGGCAAACATTAGAGACCGATCTGAGAATCGAGCGCGAATGGCGCGGGACCCTGCAGAAGAATCTCGAACAGGAAAAGGCAAAGACGAGCCGCCAGCAAACGGAACTTCAGCACCTGATGGACGTCAAAAAGGTCGAATGTCACGTTTCGCATCTGTGATCTTGTAGCCGATTGTAGATAACGCACTCTTGTGATGTAATGTAATGTAATGTAACAAAATATTTGTATAGCGCCTCTTCTGAAGAATCACTCAGAAGCGCTCCCACAGCAAATTACTGTATATTGACAAAGAGTTAAGTTTTAAGTCGTTTGAAAAAGAGGGCCATAGAATTAGGAGTTGCTAAGCCACGCATACTTATAGCGTCAAGAGCATTCCAAAGGATAGGGCCAACTGATTCAAAACCTCGCTTCAGGAACAATGATGATGAAGCAACAAATTTTATTGCATTGAGTTGTCATTTTTAAGCGTTCCATTGACACAGCTTGAGACCAGGGGGCGTAGCGGCGGGGGGGGGGTATATATGTATATATACCCCCAAAATCAGTCTACCTTGAAGTTTTCTATGTGGTTTATATGTGGTTACATGCAATTTATATGGTTTATAGTTAACATTTATATCCCCCAAAATATTTATCTTTCCCCAAATTAAATTTCTGGCTACGCCCTTGCTTGAAACACAAAAACTTTGACAAAATAGTACTGTCAGAGTGGTACTTGGACAACCATCAACTTATTCAGAACTTTTTGGATTATTAAGTTTCAGAATTTGTTGACTTTTGTTGTTGGAAAATCCTAGCAACCATCAGTCAGCCATTGATCAAAGTGTCTCTTACTGTATATGTGGAAATTTTTCTAGTGCTTCTTTTTCTTTCTTTTCTTTTTCGATGAGCAATCAAGATGATTGTTAAATAAGTTCTGATAAAAATGTCATCATTTGGGGTTCATTTGCATGTTGTCTGTTTTCCCTTTTATTAACCCTTTTACTGGGGACCCTGAATATATACGTTCTTTTTACATTGTATTACAGTTAAATGCACAGTAAAGGGGTTAACCGTGCATGTAGGTAGCTGTTACTGTGGGATGCACATGGACCCACAATATTCCTATAGTTGTGCTGCATATGTCAACAGAATAACAATACCTGATCATGTAGAATGGTGTCAGCAATACAAATTAGATGAAATAGACAACAGAAAATTGTTTCTATGAAAAAATATGATTACATTTGGAATTTTCAGGCTGTGAGAAGAGTACAGTAGCAGAGTTGACTCTTTTGAACCCAAAAATTCAAGATAAAGTATGTAAATGCCTCCCCACTATCTTCTTAACCTTCCTTTTCCCAACAACAACAATACTGTAACATATCATAAAACTTTAATCTCAACTCAACTAAAACAGTCAAACAGCCTCCATTACTGTCACTCTCACACTACATAAGATGACGCCCCTCTTTTTTAACTCTATGTTTCATTTATATAGTTCCTTTTCTATTACATTCTATGAAAACACCCTTACACAGTAATTGAAATATTAACATCAAGAAGAGTGAAATCAATGTTTGTCTGCCAACCTATATTCTAGGTATTTCTCTGATATTTTGACAGTGAACATGAGTGTTTAGATCAAAGGAGGAGGAGGAGGAGAAGAAGATGCAGTTATTGTCAGGGGTGTAGCGACTGGGGGTATATCGGTATATATCCCCCCAAATTAGTCTACCTTACAGTTTTTTATGTGATTTACATGTGGTTTATATGGTTAATGTGGTTTGTAGTTAAGATTTATACCCACCAAAATATTTATCCCCTCCCAAATAAAATTCCTGGCTGTGCCCCTGGTTATTGTGTCTTTGTGACAGTAGTATGAGTCTTTGTTACTGACCTGTTGTCGATGCTGTGATGTGGTGTGATTGTCTTTGTGACAGGAGTATGAGTCACTTCAGTCGAAGCATTTTCAGATGCAGAAGCTGTGTGAGGAACAGGAGAAGGCGTTGGCTGAACTCGGATCCCATCTCAGCCAGTCAGTTTCTTTTCCTTACATTACGCTAAATCTTCTATACCAGTAATTGTTTTTATTTCTATAACTAAAGACTTTGAAAGTGTCAGAAAATGCTGTGCATTCAACACACGTCTATTAATTATTTTTGGGCTGCTGATATCATCATCAGTGTTTTCTGTCTATTTTTATCGATTGCTTATTTCTTCTTTGAGTTCCTGATATCCTTTATTCATCATCCACTCCAACATCATCTTTCTCGGTCTACCTCTCACTCTCTTTCCCTCCTTTTTCCTTCGATTATTGTTCTTAGTAGAGAGTCATGCCGAGGACATGTCCCATCCAATTTCTCTGCCTTTTCCGGATTGTATCTATCAGGCTTCTTTCTTCTTCTATCTCCTTCATGACTTCCTCGTTTGTCTTATGCTCTGTGTATTTTACTTTTAGCATTTTCCTCCAAATCCACATTTCAAAAGCCTCTAATCGTTTTATATCTTCCTTTCTCATTGTCCACGTCTCCGCCCCATACAACGCCACACTCCATATCAATGTTTTTACCAATCTCTTTTTAGGTTTAGTTTTAGTTTACTTTGCATCAGCTCCTTTCTCTTGTAAAAAGCTTCTTTTGCTATTGCTATAATACGTCTTCTTATCTCTTTATTGCATCTGGCATCGGTTGTTATCAGACTTCCTAGATAGCTAAATTCCTTCACTTGCTCTATGATCTGTCCATAAACCTTTATTTCCACTCTCATTCCTTCTTTTTTACTTATTACCATAACTTTAGTCTTTTTTGTATTGATTCTCATTCCATACTTTTCTGACACTTGTATCAGTTTATCCATTACTTCCTGAAGTGCGCAGCGCCTTTAGTAGTACTCCTCCAACTTTAACTCCCTTATCTGTATTCTCCATCGCCTCTTGTACTAATTCTTCGATGTATATGTTAAACGACAGCGGTGACAGTGGACATCCCTGCCTTACTCCTCTGCCAATCATACACGATTCACTCAGTTCTCCCTCTATTCTCACCTTCACAGTCTATTATGCCATGCGGCGAAGTTAATACTCAAGGTCATTACAAAATATTGGTGCTGCTGATATATGTTATGTTAATTGGACAATTTATATAGCGCTGTAGCAGAGTTAAAAATACCAAAGTCAAAAGTGCTTTGACAACGCTGACATGTCAGTGAAGGTTGAATGAATGAATGTCAATGAATGAATGTCGCTGATAGCTTCAAATTATGTAGTCGATTTATTAACATCAGTCACCACTTAATTAATTAACTTAAATAGGCTAAAGCATAGTAAGTAAGTAAATAAAATCTCGTTAATTTCTATAGCGCTTTCAAAAGAAGTACCAAAGTAGTAGTGGCAAAAGGCAGAGCTGGGTATTAAACTGTTTGATTTGCCCTGCAGCGGAAAATCAACAATAATATGCCATTGTAGACCTAGCAATGGACTTCCTGCTAATGTTGTTTCAATAGTGAATGAGTTGCAGCAGTGATATTTCTTAATTCTTAATTCTTTCATCTAGACCAGCGGTTCTCAGACTTTTTAGAATTTCTTGTTTGTGGTCCCTTAGGATTTTTTTTTGTAATGACTTGCAGACCTTATGAAATTTGAATTTTAGATTAACTATAATTAATGCATAGGCTACTTGTTTTGTCGATCATTTGTTTAATCAGAAAATTGCAAATCTTAGTCATCAAATTTAAATTCAAATGGAATCAGCGCTCTTAGAGCCATCAGTGTGTTTTGTGTTCTGAGGTGCTGGTGAGATATCATGAGAAAGTAATCCCTTTACTGTCCCCCTGAAAGCAATTGGCGGTCCCCTATGGGACCGTGGACCCCAGTTTGAGAACCACTGATCCAGGCTTATCATATCTGCATAAAATTGAAGCAGAATAGGTTAAAATAAAATCCATTCAACATAGGAAATCAACATAATGTTTATGCTAAATTATTAATCAACTGTGAACGTTTTGAGTTGATTAAAATGCTTAATTATCAATACAATTAAGCGTTGCACCTGGGTTTATATCCATAGAAACACAGTGCAGAGATTTCAGCAGCAGTGTACCTGGTTGTGCAGGCCCACCGAGAGAAATTCCGGGCCCCTGTGCAGAAGGTCAGTCATGGGCCCCTAACAAGTGTTAAAGAACTGGCGATGACGTTTTTTGCTTGTCAGTCTTTTTCAGGGTTTAGGATGTTAATAATATGTCACCGACCTGGGACTTCTACAGGTTGTGCTGGGCCCCCTCCAGGTCGCCAGACCCCTGCCCATTTGCCCCTGTCTCCCCCTCTCGGCTGCCCTGCCAGTGTTTTATCCAGACTCCAGACCTTTGGGGGGATTGAGGCTTTTGGGGGGAAATCGACTTGGTTGGAGGGGAAAAGACACAGTTCAATGCAACATTTGTGTAAGTGCTGGGATTTTTTTGTGGGGGGATTTTGAGGTTTTGGGGGGAATCTCCCTCCTAACAGGCCTGTATAAAACACTGGGCCCTGTGGTCATGTGAGGCCAATAACTTCTTTGTTTTGCTGTTGCTTTGAGGTCCAAACTGAAAATGGAGGATCTGAAAGAGGCTCAGCTGATGATGAAGGAAGCGCAGTGGGCCGATGACCGAGAAGCAAACTGCTGCAAACAATGCGGCAAGCCATTCTCAGTGTCAAGACGAAAGGTAATAATAATAATAATAATAATAATAATAATAATAATAATAATAATAATAATATGCAATTTTATATCACCATTTCTAATACTCTAAAGCAATGCTTCCCAGACTTTTTCCAGCCATGGCACACTATCCAAGAAACATACGGTCAACGGCACACTGCATCCGAAATGCACACATTTCATATTTAAATGATGCATTTAAATAGACCTACTAGCACTATAATATTGACTGCCGCTCTTCGTAAGTACATATTTTCTTTGCAATCTGTGCCACTATTTCATGCTTAACTTAATTTCCCGCAGTCTTACTAGACTTTTGCCCAAAAATAGGTTTCACAAGCAAAAAAAGTAAGTCCGGTGGGGGGATGCATACCCACTCATCCCCACATGGAACTGCCACTGATTCTGACACAGTTCTTGTAATAGGTAATATACTGGTAATTTTTTTTCGATTTGTACAGCATCACTGTCGAAATTGTGGCGATATATTCTGTAACGAATGTTCAAACACAAAGATGCCTTTACCGTCATCAGCAAAGCCCGTTCGTGTCTGTGACGACTGCAACACTAAACTCCTCCAGCGCTATTCGACCAACTGACGAATAATTAATTGTCTGCGGAATTTTCGGTTACCCTGGAAACGATCAAATGCTTCTCAAGCGTGATTGGACGAGAAGATATATTGCATTGATACAATCTGTTGTTATGAAACTGAATTAAGGCTTGGAACTATGGTATATACTAAGACAATATACGTTCAGTAACAATTAGTCTGCCATTTGGAATATATTGTCCACGTCTGAATTGCTTTTGTTGACATTGGCTTCTGTTCTTCGATATTTGTTTCTATAGACCGGCTTAAGATTATAACCGATGTTATTCTTTGGTTGTAAGGGACTTTCTTTGCCAACCAGCCGAATGGTTACTATTGTGAATGAACTTATTGCTGGATATTTTTCTAGTTAGTCGTTATAAAAGATGATTTAAGTGTAAATAATTAATTGATATTACATAGTTATGTGTACTGAGAAACATTCCTTCAAGGAGAACATTGGGTGTCATACCCAAGAATGTATTAGCAGGTAACGAGGATGATTTGGCAAGTAATAGCAGTAAGATACAAGTGTCATGTCCTGTAATGTTTCGAGTCTGTAATGTGTCATGCGTGATAAAACCTTAAAAAACTTAACATGATTTAAAGTGGCTTAAAAGGCATTACTGCCTGTGTGAAAGCCACTAGGGGCACTAACGGGGGCTTGAACCCGCTCCGTCAGCCTGACGGTCCAGCACGTAACCCACTCTGCCATCTGCCGCCCCTTAAAAGATTCAACGTTTGATTCTGTCTTGAAACATTACAGACTTCTATCAATAACAGTTAAAATCACATTCAAGGGCCTGATCAATATTGAGTGACATCCTCACTGATTGTCACTCATTGATTGCCAATTGGGTTAAGAAATGGCATTGACAAGAAGTGGCATTTTGCACCTTGACTTTAATTAATTAAGGAACTGTACTGTTGTACTGGATACATTTTGCACTAGGGATGTTAGTCAGGGTGGGTTCCCAGTTCCTTCCCTGCGGTGTTTTTCTGGAGATACCATCTCTGTCTAAGCGCTCACCGCAGAGTTTAGCCTGCTCTTGGGCAGTTTTCCGGGGCGTACCAATCGATCCGGGTGGGAAAACTGAATACCTGGACCTGTCGAAAGACAGAGACACTAATGATGACTGTTGACTGTTGTACTGACCCTGCTTGACCAAGTTTCTGCGCTGGTAAAGTAGTAAAGTCCTTCCCGAGCTCTCAGTGCTAACTTCGAGACTCCTAGGGTGGCGCTGATCTCCGTTTCGAGGCCCTCAGCCAGGCGACTGGTGCAGATTACATGGGGTAAGGGACCAGTGTTCTCATACCAAAGCGCCTGTTTACTCCACAGATTAATCTGCTACTTTGTTGCCACCACCACCTGATGATTGAAGGCTGAGTTGACCTAGGGCTCCTGCGGGTCTTGAACCCGCGACCTGCTCTATCGTCCAGCGTTGTTGCCACTCTGCTAACTTCCCACCCCTTTTGTTTCTCTACTACTGGTTTGATTGATCAACTAGATCTTATGTTATTTAAAGTGATTTTCACACATTATAAATGCTTATTAAAAGACCTTTGCAATTTAGCTGAACTCCTGTATACCTTTGCATGTTCCACAACTTAAACGCATGTTCACTTTATACTCGATTGCATTTTATACTTGGAATAGTATGCAGTAATAAGTTTTATAATTATGAAAATAGCTGTTTCCCTAAGCGTGCAATGACATTTTGTCCCATGCCCTCTTCCGGTGTTGTCATACATCCTTAGTCGTATACATGTTCTTGAAATAAACTGCCACATATGCTTTTGTCTTTACCGATGTTCTTGCTTTTTTATTGAATGTTACTAATCTATGAATAAGATATAAATAATTGACTGGGAATTAAATTTTGTAAACTATGAAACCTGATCAAAACAGATGCCTAACACACACTGATAAGCTACTTTGGTTTTGGTATTTGTTTGCATTTCTATTGGCAGAGTAGTGATGCTCTTCATTGATCTTGTTCACTGTTATATATATATATATCGTTATTCAGTTAATTAGTTACTATATCGTTATTCAGTTAATTAGTTACTCTGTTATAATAAAATATTACTAGTCTGCATACAGTGCAATACTGCACACAATAACAGACAAAAAACCACACATTATGTTTATTAATATGGTGATTATATGATTATACTGATTTACTGTATGCATGATGGCAGAGCATAATATGCTATCAGGCCATGAAGAATCCAATAGTTTTTGTTTTTATATCATTTTACTGGAACCGTTGTATCATTCCTGATGAGTTGTCTTGTACAAAAGGCCCGCAGTGACTGTATAGCATGTAGAACATTGTAGATGTATGCAGACATACACATATATCTGTATATAAGGATATAATATATATAAATGTTGGAAGTATTTTGGATAAAATAATCTAATCATTATGATTTGTTTTGCTGTTTTGACAATTGAACATGGTATGAATGTTATATTATTTTTGAATTATTAACTAATGTATTATTATTGTAAGACAATTTTTGTAGTCCCGTGGACATAGCAAGGACTGGTCAAGGGCCCTGAAGAACTGTGACTTGTATGAGATGGAATTTATTGGCCACACCTTTGTAGTTCACAAACAATTATTTTGAACGAGACTGTTGCAAGAAAATTAAATCCAAACTCTACACTTAATTCCCCTCTCTCCTGAGATAAATCACCATATGACAGTATTTTAAAATGTCAACTACAGTAACATGATTACTGTCACAAGGCAATTTTTAATATGATAAATCTTTTATTAAAATAATTTCTGAATAAAACCAAACATAACATGGCATTGGAATGAAACCCACATCTATTGCTTGCTACTAATGATTGAAATAATAAAATCAGGAAATTTTGCAAAGTATAAAAACAAAAACCAAGAACTATAACAGAAAACTACATTCGTCAACGGAGTTAAACATAAAGTAGATAAAAGTTTTTTTTGTCCTTGTAACAAAATCTTTGCTTCCAAGAGTCTTCAGACTTGCTGAATGAACCATAACTGTCATTACTTTCACATATAAACACACGCACACATGCTTGCTCCCTTTTCCAGGTTAACTTCTAATTCTACACACCAACTGGAATTTCTCAATCAATTTAGTGCTGGCAAAACTTCACAAGAAATCTTCATTACATGTACTGTATACTTCAGTCATTCGGAAGAGTCCGTGCGCCGGCACTAACTACCACCTTCGGAAACCACCGCCCCTCCTTCCGCCGCGCTGGTTTGTTCCTTGTTGAGCTGCAGGATAAATCAACAATGTGATTAAACTATGACAAATTCTATCGGTAGTACTTCAACATAAGCACTATAGACTATATACCAGACATAATCGAGGTTTTGTGAGGCGACAGACCGAGCTGATGTAAAGGTCAAAAACATTTAATGTTTAGAACGATTTGCAAACTTTTCCCACAAAGGGCCAACTTTTTTTAGCAATTTCCATTCGTGGGCCATATTTTAAAATCCTGGTTAAACACGTCATTGTATATAAGAATAAGATATTTAAGTTTAAAGTTCTTCTCACGGTGATTTTTCTAAACATTATTAATTATTTCACAAACTAGATTGTTCTATACAAAATTTAGGTCTAACAACACAATGCATTCTATTTCCATTAATTATTAATGTCCTTGATATGTTTAATGTCATTGCTAATACATGTCTAACAAACTGTTACAGTTTTTAAAATTATCAGTTACCATATTCACCACTAGAAGCAGTGGCAGTTCCATGATTTCTTGTGGAGGATGAAATGAATTCATAGGATGTTGGTAGTAGATGAAAAGAGAAGGAAAAATCAATAAACTTTGCCGAAAAAGGCTGACAAAAAGGCAATTTTTCTCCCTAATTTTACAATTTCTTTTCTAATTTTACTAGACTTTCACGAAAAAATAGGTCGACAAGCAAAAAAAGAAAAAAGGGTCATCTGCAGTTTTTCCCAGTAATTTTACTAGACTATTTGCCCAAAAATCGGTCTCATAAGCCAAAAACACAAAAATCCGGTAGGGGATGCATCCTCACTCATTCCCCACTGAGGAGAAGATAAAATTTACTTTATTAACCAATTTCCTACTTTATCTTTAAAAACCAGTTGGGTTTCTATGTAATTTTAAAGAGACACAGCAATAAAAAGTCCCGAGTCTTATTATTTTATGTCAAAAGAGTTTGTAGTTTGCTTCTGTTAATTGTTTATTATTTGTCATCATTTTAAAATTTACCAGTTAAGTGCCAGCTAATATTTTACAGCACTCATCAGAACTATGCATAATATTTCTCTGCATAAATTTGGGTAATAGGTAATTTTCAGTTTCACGCTCCAAAAAAAATACCATCTGCATTTTCACATTATTCCTGACATTTCATCTCTATCTATGACATTTTCCAAGACTGAGTTACACGATATTTAATAATGGCAAAACATGAAATCACTTACACACTAAGTCAGAATTAAATACTCGATTTGTCACTTTATTTCTACACTACGCAACCACACTAAAATCACTAATTACATTTAGGAAAATTACACGACTTTAAACAACACCATAAGAATTTCTCACGTCACATTCCAACGACCGCCTGCCTACCTGGAAAAACCCCGGCCTTTTCGCTAAATTTTCCACCAGGAGGCGAGTATATTTTCTGTTCCGTTCTTCCTATTTTCTTCTGCGGCTCGCCGGAGTCGAATTTGATCGGAGTGAATGAAGGACGCTTTGCACTGCAAAAGTCAGCAAAAGCCAAAATCACAAAAACATGGTTTAGTGCTGAGCAGTGGCATAGCCAGGATTTCCGGAAGGGGCGGTTTTGAAAAAAAAAAGTTCGTCGATAATCGCCAAGGGGGAGTTTCACCCCCAAAATCGCCTCAAAAAACAAAAATTGCATGGAAATATATTTTTAAAAATTTCGCCGTCCAAGGGGGTTTTAACCCCCAAACCCCCGTGGCTACGCCACTGGTACTGAGCTCAGTAACCTTTTTGGTAGTATTGTGCCAAAGTTGAAGTTTTAATCCAATCAGCAGGCCAACAACCTATCAGCAGAGGCCTGAGCGCATAATCTTCGTCCTCATGTGACAAGTATTGCTGCATCGGTGACCTAGATAACTGAACTGTGTAACCGTTTTATTTATATATTTTTTTATTACCATGCAGTATGTCTTTTTCTATTTCTTCTTAGACCTTTCTTTTCACTCTCTTCTGTCACTCTGTCCAGTGGCAAATCTAGACTCCTGGACCCCGGGGGGGAACTGACAAGGCCGGGAGAAGTCAGCTAGGGATATTTGGGGAGTGCTGTATGTTGATATAGTATGCCAAAATTTCTGGGGGAATTTGAAATTCCCGGAGGAAAAGGGAAATTTTCCCCCGGAAATGGTCTAGATTAAACCCTGACCCTGTCTAATAGTATTAGTAGCTTTCTTTCTTTCTGCCATTAGTGTGGTGTGAACTGCATATCGTAGGTTATTTATATTCTTTCCTCATACCTTTATCCTTTCTAATCCTTCTATTTCTTTTATAATCTCTTCCCCATATTCGTTGTAAAAGTCTGGTGATAACCCACATCCTTACCTTGTCCCTTTTAAAATGTGTATCCATTTTCCGATTTTTCATTCAGCTTTTTTATTGCTGCTTCTTGATTCCAGTACAGATATTGAAATACCCTCATGTCCTTTCCATTGAGTGCTATGTTCTCCAGACATTTAAACAGTTTTTCGTGTTTACGTTATCAAATGCTTTCTCATAATTCTACGAAGCAAAAGTAGAGATCCTTTTGCATCACTATACTTCCTTCGTTAATCATTCTTAGTATAAATACTGCATTTCTACATCCGTTGCCTTTTTTGAACCTGCATTGTTTTTCTGATTCTCTGTCTCTGTCTGTCTGTCTGTCTCTCTCACATTTTAACTTTTGCCCTGTTCAACAGTACTTTTAATAAAAGCTTCATTGCATGACTTACAAGGCTTATTGTTCTCTTCTCTTCCTGTTCTATTGTTCTTGGCTTTTTGTGTAATGCTATAAATATTGATCTACAAATTATTTTGGTATTCTTCCTGTTTTGAATATTTCTTATACTAGTATTGTTGTTTGCATTCCTGTTTCCCCTGATGCTAGTAGCATCTCTGTTGTTATTTTGTCTGAGTGAATAATTATAATAATTAAACTAAATGCAGAAAGCAGTTTGGGGAGAGTTTAGATTTTAGAATATTCTCAGATTTAGTGCGTGGAAGGCTCACGGGCCCTCACACTATCAGTACAATGGTTGGTGTAACTTAAATACAGGACAACTATACAATTAAACTTCTGATCATATATGCAAAAAGAAAATGAAATATAAAACCCATTTCTGCTAAATCATCGAGCATTTCAAATGAGATGGCTTCAAAACAACACACCAAACATCACTTGATTTCACAACGGCAACCAATCAGGATAGAAAGTGATGATATTCACTCAAAGTGGGAGTAGTAGTGTGAAACTCACCCTGCTGCTGGACCACTGCCATGTTTTGAGCCAGTTTTCTAAAAACAAAGAGCAACGTTAAGCATATACTGATTATCAATCAATCAGTCAATCAATCAATCAATCAACTTCTAGGGTGCCACTCTCATAATGCCTAGGGCATCAGTCGAAGGCGCACCAAATCCAGTCTGAATTAGAGCCAGGTCAAGCAGATCGGTGAGGAGCAGTCTAAGGGGGGTATGGGCCAAATCAAACAGGAACAGCTTAAGACCAGATTTAAAAGATGATAATGCACTGGTTTGGGGCCACACACTTAGAAACAACTAATGCCAATGACTGCATGAGAATAAGGAACAAGTGAAATTCCTGTCGAGTATTTAGTGGAGTGACTAGAATAGCCTTCATCTTCCTAAAAACGCAGTTAGAAACTTAAGTGTTTCTTGTAACTCTTTCTCAGCCCAGTGAGCAATTTACCAAAAAAGACAAAAATAAGAAAATAAAGCAGTAATAATAATTATAATAATTTAAATAATTTCTTGGTCTGTATTATTATTATTATTATTATGTTTCTTGGTCTGTATTTTTATTATTATTATTATTATTATTATTATATATTAAATTTATTTGCTACGGACAAAAGTATTGATTTAGATAATACAATTTCATGTTGGTATTAATATTGGTATTGACAGAACTTTTAACATACAGCATTGGTATTGGCAATACATTTTAGCAGTATTGCTAACAACCCTGCCTTTACACTACCAGTACATTACAAAATATAAATCTCTATTGTTTGCAGTGTCACGGCCAAAGACATGGAACGATATACCGATAATTGTGAAATCGTCCTGTTCTCTGACATCCTTCAAGAAATATCTTAAGACTTATTTGTTTAGAAAATCTTATTCTCTTCTGCCTTGGATTGTTTTCCATTCAGTTTTTGCTCTGATGACTTTTATTTATTAATTTATTTTTACTGGACTCTGTAGTGTGCCCTTGCTCCTGACATTTTGGGAATATGGCACACAAGAAATTTTCAGTTTTAATAATAATAATAATAATAATAATAATAATAATAATAATAATAATAAATAATAATAATTAGTTGGAGCACAATATTCTGTGGTAAAAAATACAATTGATAACAGAGAAATTCTTACATCCTGAATCTGCTTCTTAAAGGAAAGGACAACAACTGTTTTGTAAGCAGGAGGATTATAGAAGAGATCTTTGATCAGTGCATTTAGGTTGTTGGTACTCTCAACTGTCAGTAGAAACTGTTTCTGAAAGTATTAATAAAAACACAAGTGTAAAAATATTTGATGCAAACACATAAAATTCATTAACATCAAAATTAAAAGTCAATTATTTTCAATTACCATACATTCCATGCAAATAATGAATGAATCATTTAGGTTATTATTATCGTTATTATTATTATTATTATTATTATTATTAACGTACTGATTAATGTGGTAACTTATTCAAACTAACTGCGTGAACACATTACAACTTACAAGTTACAACTAACTCGTGCGAAATAACCA
The DNA here is from genome assembly GCA_018105865.1 of Metaphire vulgaris. NCBI lineage: Eukaryota > Metazoa > Annelida > Clitellata > Crassiclitellata > Megascolecidae > Metaphire > Metaphire vulgaris. The sequence continues at coordinate 2,594,743 of CM030860.1, read as the reverse complement.
TGTTTTAAGTCTCTCCTTAAAGGTATCCAAAGTCGGAGAGAGTTGTATAGATGGAGGTAGACAATTCCATGCCCGAGCCACGGCCACAGGAAATGCTCGAAGTTAGCTAGTTAAACATCAACGCCTTTGCATTATAAAACAAACAAACTATAACGATAAATGCCTTTTAATAAAATTGTAATTTACCCTTTCACTGTCGGAAATTTCACCCGATTTCCCATCGAGCCTGTCTTTGACATATTTGAGCGAAACTTTGAGTGTTCCCGCTAAATGCTGCAGCCTAAAACACGAATAGTTAATTAACCACTGTCAAAATACTCAATTAAAGACAAACAAGTGTGTGTATTCTGTGCTGCAGCAGTAGAATGTACATCTTCTGGAAAACAAAATCTATCAGCCATCAAGAACCTAGTAACTGTTAGAATATGCAGCAGATGCAATCCAGCCATGAAATAGGAACTGTCCAACCTGCATGTTAATCTGAATAGAATGAATATACTGTATTTTCAATTGTTTGGTGTCCTAGAAGTACTTGTACCATATGTCACTCTAATCAGTTCCTGATTATTACTACTACTACTACTACTACTACTACTACTACTACTACTACTGCTACTACTACTACTATTACCACCACCACCACCACCACCATTATTATTATTATAACTACTATTATTATTATTATTATTACTATTATTATTACTATTATTATTATTATAACTATTATTATTATTATTATTATTATTATTATTATTATTAATATTATTATTATTATTATTAACAGTGATAATGTATGCTGGTCCTTAAATGTGCATGTTTGCTTGTCATTGTGTGTACATTTCAATTTCCTCCATCCTAGAACTACACCAGCTATACAGTATATGGATTATGGATACACCAATTTACAAATTTGTGCGGTAAAAATGGTGCTCAGTTAAGAGTTAAGAAGCCGAAAGCCGACCTAAGACGGAAGTCTTTGAGGCGCTCGGCATTGTTGGCCTCCGTCAACCACTGCGGACACTTTCGAGCCACCTGGTGAAAGGTGTACATAAGGCACTCGACGATTAGATACTCGACGTTCGGCGGTTTGTCGTTCTGCACGTCGGTCCCATCTGGAGACGGCATAAACTCCTGAAGACCAGAAACGAAAGCCGTGGAATATTACAAGACTTTTTCTGAAAATAAGAGGATCTCAAGTCTCAGATTCCATGTACGAAATTTTTCGATCCTCAGAGGCTCAGAGACTGTGTATTTGGAATTAAGCCTTGTGAAGTTGTGAGCCAGCGCCACAACTATTCAATTCTACAGTAAGCAGGGGCGTAAATCAGGGGAGAGATGGCGAGGGACAGTCCCCAATAATTAGTGAGGGAATAAAGTATCATTTATCCCCCCAATGTTTTGTGCCTCTTTGCTACTTTAACTAGAAAAAAGGTCATCGCTAATTTTTGTGCTTCTAATCCTAAAAGTCTCTATAAAAAGTCTGACAAGCAAAAAATGGTCATCACTAGATGTGTACATATTTACGGGTGGGCATACTTTTAAACATAATTTCTGCTCCCACCCCTCACCCCCAATGTTGACGGCAGAATTACGCAAATGACTGTAAGGCTTTGTGTTCTGAAATCATTGATTTTCAGTACTAGCATGACCAAAACTATTGGTATCATGTTTACTAAAATCTGCATTATGACTACAATAGAATTTTAGTTACTGTCAAATTTTCTGTAACACCCTGCTATTCTTCTTTTCATCTTGTTACAGTTTTCACCTCAAGTAATGCAATGCAATATAACGTCTTCTATTTCCATTCTTCTGCCTACTTGGCGTTGTGCGACCGCTGTCAGAACACCAAAGTTAAGCAACGTCGAGCGCAGTTAGTACTTGGATGGGTGACCCGTCTCGGGATGTAGTCGTGGCACCAGCAGCCAAACAAGCAGTTCATAGCTTAGGCATTGATAAATTGGTAGCCGCCTTAAGCTGCGAAGGTAAAACGCGTGTCTAGACAAAGTAATGGCAACCTACTCCAGATTAATGGCATAAGCCACCTGCATTTGAAGCTGAAGTCACCTGGACTTCGTCACTAATTCGAAATCGATTGAACAGTTCAAGAAGAATCTTAAAACATTAATTTGTTTAGTATGTCGTATGATTGCTAACTCATTATTGTAAAGCACTCTTGATTTAGGCTTAAGCCTTGTTATAGGGCTTTATAAATTATTAGATAATAATAATAATAATAATAATAATAATAATAATAATAATAATAATAATAATAATAATCGCTGCTTGCCTAGTAACCAGAGATCAGCGCTGGACCCTACATTTTCGCTTCTATTCAGAGGTGTTCCTGGTTTTGGAGCTTCTTAGGAAAGAAGCGATTTTTATTAACCCCTTAACTGGGGATCCCGGATATATCCATCCATTTTACATTGAGTTACAGTTAAATACATGGTTAAGGGGTTAAGGGAGCAACGTTTCAGATATGGCAAAACGTGAGGAGCAGATGCATGGAATCAAGATTATTCCAAAGACAGAGCCCAGTGACTCAAAGGGCTCAACAATGAATGGTGCATGACCTAGGGACATGTACATACCCGTGCTCAGAGGAACAACAGAGATGGTGCGAAATGGTAGAAAGGACAGTGCGAAGAGTTCCGAGAAAGTGCTTGTCATTGTGTTTTAAACTACTGTACCTATGTGTGCATATGCATATGTGCATGTGTGTGTGTGTGTGCATATTAGTTTAGTTTAAACGACAATTTATATAGCACAGTAACAAAGTTAGAGGCTTAAGGCAAAAGCGCTTTACACATTGCACTCCAATGCATATTGCACATTTAGCACAAACACACGCACATTGTATTGCACATGTGTGTGTTTGTGCTAAAAAATTGTGAATCAATTGTGAATATTGTGAATATTCAATTGTGAATATGGCTTACAATCAGGCAGCTGTAAACGTTCTTGACACATTCCTCCACTTTTCCAAGATCTCCGCAGAACACGACCATTTCTGCCAGATACTTCAGAATGTCGACCTGGTACTTCTTGCTAAGCTCCTTGCCCTCCGCGGCCGAATAGCTGATCTCCTGGAATGCGGGAAGCACGGCCAGACACAGGTACTCCACAAACTTCGCGGAGTGAACGTTTTTCTTGGAAAAATATTTTGAAAACACTTTGGTCAAATAAGAAACTAACTTCCAAGACTAATCCTTCATCTAGAAATTTTAAACGCATTTCAATATCCAAATCCTCATTTTGACAAGCCTTGAAACAATAATTAGTAATGAGAAGTCCTTCTTGTTGATATCTTCATTATTTCTCATATCTCTCAGATACACTGGTACAACTTACAAGGAGATGTGATTACTCCAGACCAAGTTCTGCACCAGATTGTATAACCAAAGTTACAGTAATCAAGTACAAGACAAGACCAGATTCAACATTCACTTTTACATTTAGCTATGAGAAACCTTAACTGGATAGTGTCAATCAAGTTATTATGTAGGATGTTCAGGTATATGAATATTTGCCAACTTTCAGTATCATTATATATGCAATTTTTCAGATATCCATGAGAGTTACAAAGACAAACAAAAATCTATTCAGTAGACATAAATCTTGTAAAATTTATGAAAATATCAAATACCTGTGACTTTCCCTAATCGGCATGTAATATTATTCGCACCAAATGATAATACAATACTAAATATAGTCGCGGTACACATAAACACACTAGTGGGCGATGTCATGACACACGGTCAAAATAGGCAACATCCATGGCAAAATAGTTAGCATATACCAATAAAGAGAATGAGGCTGACAATGTAAGCTGAAAGCCAGTGGAAGGAGAGCGTTCCTTCAGTTTCGCTATTTCAGTTACAGTGTCAGCTATCATTTAAAAGATTTTTCAGTTTCTATTTCAGTTTCAGTTTTAGTTGAACTGAAAGTTATTCTACAGTTTCTGTTTCAGCCTAAGTTAACTGAAAGAATAGAATACCGCTCAAGACATCAAACTTACAGAGAATAACGGGACCGCTTCAATTATGCACGAGATGAGGTGGTCGAGACATTCATCAGAGTGCGGCTACAAGCATAGAATAACACCGTCACAACAGATAACCAATCTAATCTAATCTTAAACTTCTATGGCGCCACTTCATGATGCACAGGAGCATCAACCGATGGCACGCCAAATCCAAATCACTAAAGATCCAGGTCAAATCCGGGTATCCGGCCGGACAAACGGGTGACAGTCTATGGTGGATAAGCCAGGTCAACAAATGTCTGAGTAAATGGCATGCATAACTCACCTCAGACAGAAAAACTAATTCCCTTCAGGTTTTTGCACTAATTTAAAATATACTAAATCAATCTAATCCGATAAATTTTAACCCCTAAACCACTGTACCCAAGAATACTTCATTATATTGCATGTAGTTACAAAGAATCTGTCAGTTAAAGGGTTAAAATGGTGCCATTGCTACAACAAAGAATCATGAACCAGTCCTTTCTTGTCTGCAGACTTAAGTTTAAAGAAGCATTTTCAAAATTCTTTCAAAATAATTTAACACCATATGAATTTAGCCGGGACATCATAAAAAGGCCAAACAGGATTTGCATGACTCATACCAACACTAAAAATACATGAAAATCATCTCGGAGAGACTGAAATTGCAACTACAAGAAAAGTAAAAAGAAATCCAACCAGAGATGACACTAGACGCTGATATTATGAGACAGAAACTGTGATATTTTGGACACAAAATGAGAACGAAATGATGCCATAGAAAAGGAGATTATGCTAGGGCAAATGGAAGGAATCAGAGAGAGAAAGAGAGAGAGAGAGAGAGAGAGAGAGAGAGAGAGAGAGAGAGAGAGAGAGAGACCATGCACGAGATGGACAGATGAAATCTATTAAACAATCCATATGACATTGAATTGAATGACATTGGAAGAACTGAATAAAATGACAAAGATAATAAAGGAATAGAGGAAACCCATCCATATTATCACCAGGAATTGATGTCGACTTGATGGAACAAGATGATGATGATGATGATGATGATGAGAAAAGTGAAAATACAATAAAGCAACTGAGAAGATTCTAAGAAGACAATTTATTCATATCCAGAAAACTGACCAACAATTTGAACTTTTTGAAGCAAATTAAACTCAACGCTGATCTTCCCTCTAAGGAAAAAACGTGTGTGTTCAGAAAACATTTTGTGTGAACAGAGCTCTAGAATGATGTGTGCAAGCATTGCTTGTGCTGGTTTTCATGCCGCTGTTGTGAGACGGTGTAGGGACTTACTCACTTATTATTGTATTCGATGTCTTTGGTTAGTTTTGGACATCTTCCGGTTGAAGTTTTGGACTGTTGAGTTTATTATTTAATAAATCTTTACAAAATCATTTATAATCTCCTTCAGTATCGCAACCCACTCATCGAGCCTCCAGCACCGCGCACGAGGCTTAAAATGACCGTGCAGCAGCTGGGCTAAGAGGGAACATGACTCGACATCTTCTACCACACGATTAGTTGAACTTCTTACGTCAAATTTGGACTTGAAGTCAGCCTCCAGAGTGATGATGTCCAGAAGATTCTGGCGACCCTGAACCGTTCCCATGTTCGGCAGCATTGCCAGAATTCGCATGACGAGCTTAAATTCATCACCGGTCACATCCTCCAGAACCTAAATTCGATCCGTGATCATGAAATTCTGATAATAATAATACGTTAACCCCTTAACTGGGTGCCCCGAGTAACGCTCGCCCATTTTACATTGAGTTACAAATAGTTGCCCAGTTAAGGGGTTAAGAAGTCAACAGTCGTTAGATACACTCAAAGAACTGGAGCAAGGGAAATGGATGGCTACAGAGGCGGACCGAGGGTAAGCGGCGCCTGGGGGCAAAGTGCACCGTTGGTGCCCCTAACATTGCTGACGAGCAAAAAAATGGTCGTCACATCATTTTCGGCGCCCCTCAGCTCTTACAGCGCCATTTCATTTAGTGCTGACAAGCAAAAAAAGGTCGTCACATGTGTTTCTTCTTCTTTATTGTGCGTTTAATACCCGATTTTGGCGTCCACTCACCTCGCGCCCAGGGACATATCCCCCCTGCCCCCTCGATCTGCCTCTGGATGGCTAGCAACTTTAATTTTTCATTTCATCGGTCGAATGAGGGTTGTTGCAGCCTATTCCCTTGATCCCATTTCCTTTCCCCTGATCAGTACAGGGTGGTGCAAAAAAACCCGGACTATATTAAATGCAAACCTAAATGTGACTAGTCCGGTTTTTTTGTGCCACCCTGCATTTGAAAACATCTCTTTGAAAAAAAAAACATCCAATCACACGCACTAAAAAACTAATAGATCATTCAAATCAATCAAATTACACGATCAATAGCATGAGTTCAAATTCAGAAAATCCCCACTTCTTCTTCTTCTTCAGGTGCCCTGTCACAAAAACAGGTTCCATACTCCAGCATCTCCACTCCTCTCTATCTTGAACACTGAATATAAATACTTGTTTTTCGCCGTAGTGTCGAACATCCACTCCAGCATCGATGTCCTTGGTCGCCCTTTCTGGGCTTTCCCATTCATCTTTCCTTCTAGTGCTTCTCTTAGTAGACATGAATATTCTCTCAGAACATGCCTTATTCACTTCTTTTGTCTTGTACAAACACAGGGTGGTGCAAAAAACTGGACTAGTCACATTTAGGTTTGCATTTAATATAGTCCAGTTTTTTTGTGCCACCCTGTAGTATTTATTAGACTTTTCTTCTTTTCTATTCTCTTCCAGACTTCTTCGTTGGTTACATCCCACTGTAATTCCCACTAAAAAACACATTTAATCTCAAGAATTTGCAAATACTGTCAAATGCACTCTCTCACCTTTCTGCAATGCTGTATAAAAGCCTCTTCAACGTCCTTCACGAGAATCTCTTCAGCTAAAAGAAGTTTGGTCTTTGACGCGAGAAATCCTAGGGCTCGGTCACGAATGGAGCCCTCATCGTTTACGATGTTGTTAAATATTCCGACCATGGCTCCTAAACCACAAAAATCACCACAAATACATGCGGTTATTCAGAAAATAAGCTACAAACGTTAAATAATCAACGTAACTTTTATTCGCCAGTAACACCAACGCACATCATATTTTGACATGGAAATTAATTCAAAATTTCAGTCTAGCTGCTAAATCATTTCAAACCTGAATAGTTGGAACTTGGAAAACACAAATGCTATATTTTCCACTGTTATCAATTTGCTTTAAATGCAACTGGTTTTTATATAAATCATACTCGATCAAAATAAGCTGTCTGTTGTCCAGCATAACTGAAATTGGTCACAAAATAGACAGAATTGTATTAAATCATGAAAAGTCTGTACAATTTGATGGATGTGACAGCCTAGTGGAAAAGAAGCCTGTTACATACTAATACAACATTACATGTCAAACTAACACTGTCTGTTTCATTGTCTTAGCAGCATTTTAACTCTTAAAGTGTCAGAACTGAGTAACTATACATGGTTACATATTATGAGAAGATTACCAGTAAACATATTGGGCATATTATGAGAAGACATGATTCGCTGGAGAAATCGTTGATGCTCGCAGCTGTTGAGGGACAAAGAAAAAGAGGAAGACAGGTGAAGAGATGGATGGATAACATTATGGAAGCAATGAACATGAACAGCGAGGAACTGAGAAATACGGTTGAGGTCAGAAAAGAATGGCACATCAAAGTCCGTAATGCCACACAAAGTCGGAGACGACTGAATGACTGAAAGAGGGAGGTTACATTGCATATAGCTACAAAGTATCTCAGTTTAAGAGTCAAAACCACCAAAACCATCAAGCAAGGCCTGTCTTCTAAAAAATATCATTTTTAAAATACATAATATGAACCAAATGCAATAAGACCACCAGTCTATAAAAATACAGTAAACTGAAGTATATCCATATATATATTCAGACAGCATTTTCGTAATGAAATCTTTAAAAACACAACCCAGCAAACAGCAGATATCATAAATAACTATTTAATTTTAAAAATCATTTAACTGTTATTAATTTTAACCCTTAAACTACCAGTTTTTTAAAACACCATCAACAGACAGAGGAACTGGATTGGACACGTGCTAAGAGGAGAAACATTGCTTAGATCAGTACTGGTAATTGAGGGAAATATATAAGGAAGAAAGGCCCAAGGAGAATGCTATTGAACTGCATCACAAGACCTAAGCAGAAATCAAAGAAGAGGCAAGACGCAGAAAGGAATGGAAACAATGGAGCCCTGAACCTGTCCCATGACAGAGAACATGATGACAATGAAGCCACCAGATACTTTGTAAATATATGCAATGCAACCGAGTATGCTCGGTTCCGGCAGTTTAAGGGTTAAGGATCAGCGTATAACAATGTAGTTTGTACCCTTTGGATCAGCCTTTAGAAGACTGACCAATGACATGTGCACAATGCTAAGTTCTGTGTTGTCATTCGTATGCATCAGGTTTGTTACTAGGTGCGAGACTCTCTCGGTGAACTGCGGACAATCGCGACATATTGTTCCAAGGTCCTTGATCACCTGCTTACGAATCTAGAATTTGGAAAATACAGTAAAGAATAAGCATGCATGTAGAACAGTAATAGACAAATTAAGTAAGAATTAGAGAGAATATTTTGCCAAAAAACACAACTTCCAATTTCAAAACTCAAGAACAAGGAGATAAACTCATCTAAAACAAGTTTTTTTATTTCACAAAATTTTCTATTCCCCGCTGCAAGTCATCAGTCAGGTCATTTCAATTTATTCAACCAAATTCAGCAAAATTCAACAAAAAGACATTTACAGGAAAACATTTCAATCAAATATAATCAAATATAACACAATCTACAAAAAACTGCTTTTAATTAACTCAAATTCCAAAATCTAAGCGACCACAAGCGCTTAGTCCACTGAATGCCAGTAATCACGTTGAATATATGTATAATGTCTTGCCTGGCCATAATAAAATTTTTGTAAGCAATTGACTTAAAATGTTCAAGTGTGGTTGTAGCATTTTCATATCTCGAGTCTGCAATAAGTTTTTACCCGATACAGGTGTAAGTATAATGCAACAGATGTTTCATGGCTATGCTGTGCCAGACACACTGCAAAAGGTGCACATGAGTTCAGAGGCATTAGCAGTGCATCTATAATGCATCCATATAACAGAATTCTAACACTAACAGTAATTTACTGCTGCTAAGGGACCATTAAAATGTATCTTCAATTCAATACAGATTTACGTCCACGTGAGCAGGTACTCTTCAGCACGTACTTAGCAGGTACAGGTTTTTCGGGCTAAATTTCTTCAGACTTTACTCAATATTAAACCATCCAATAGTCTTGATAGTAGACAATTTATGGTAGAAATGCATACTCCCAAAAACTACATGAATCAACCCGTTAACCCCCTATATCTGAGGCCTACAAGCTTTACAAATTAAACTACAATAATTCAGAAAAAAGCAATACAACAGGAACATGGATAAGAGAAATAAAACGAAGAAAAATGTCCTACATTGGCTACATCATGAGAGGTTCGGCTAGAGACCTGCCACTGATACATAATAAATGAAGGAAGAATAGAAGGAACAAGGGGAAGGGGTCAACCGAGAAGAAGCTGGATGGACGACATCTTTGACTGGACAAACACAAAAAACTACAGAGCCTTAAAAAAAGAGCGACAGAAGATAGAAGAGAGAATTGGAGGAAAACGACTGTCAAGCCTCTGATAGAGGACGACACATAAAAAGAAGAATTCTGAAAATTAAACTAAATTTCTAAGACTGACGAATCTTCGGCTCACAGCAACATCTGGATCCTTGCACAGCTGGAACAGCGCCTGCAGATTTTCGTCCGCCAAATGCGGAAAGAACTTGAAGAACTTTGTTGTGAACTGCGAAGCAAGACGCTTTTCGTTACCGTCGTTGCTCCTCGTGGCACTGACAATCAACTTGTATTCGTTCTCATGCTGCAAATTCGAAAGCTTTCTCTTAAAGCGCATTGCATTAAACTGTAGAATGAAATATAGCAGAAAATTAACCACAAAATTTCCATTTTATGCATTCTAGGAATTACGTTTTGATCGACACAAAGAAATTTAGCATTTAAAGCTAAAATATGTCAAAAGATGGAATTTTGTGCTCTTTCCATTTTATGTCATTCATCTAAACTTTAGAGGTCTGACTAACAAGATATTTTTTCTGTTTTCTGCTTGCTTTTTAAGTCATTTTATCCTTCACATAAACATATGACAAGTCCCACTTTAGACTTAAGAGAATACTAAATTAACTTATCATTGTAGAGTGAAAATGAAATTACATAAAAATATATTAAAATGGAAGCCATCTTCCTAACTTTTAGAGAATTATACAGAAGTTTAACTGACGCCTGTCTTAGGAATAAGCACTTCAGGGGCAGATCCACGAATTCAGATTTGAGGGGGTTTTGATTTCCATTCCCCATTTAGAAAAGATTATATTTCTTTACTGTATTCGTGCCTATTTACCCTTGAGCTTTTTGCCATGATGAAAAATAAGCAAACTAAATTTCTGTGGTGGGTTTGGTGGGGTGGGGCCACATGTTCATATAGATCCGCCCCAAAAATGTGCATCTCTAATGGACATTGTTCCACAGCAAATTGAGTGTATATTGTCATACACTAGCACCAGTAGGGACAATGGCATGCTTAGTGACATCAATTAAGAAACTATTACATCTCTGAATGCTGTTCAAATAGCCTGATATTGAAAACCTGAAAATTCTTACAAATACTCAAAGCCTGAAATTGGCTGTCTTAAAGCTTATCGCCTTCATCATTATATCTTTACTGAAACTACTACAGCTGTCACCAACTATTACTATTACCATACTTTAGGCCAACACAAAATCAGTATTTTGAAATTGCCACAAATAATTAATTCCTCTAGCAGTCATCTTTCATCTTGTCTTCATCATCATCATCATCATTCTCTTGACATATTTAAGAAGCGACTGAAGACTTGGCTGTTCGAGATCAGCTATTCTGGTAGATCCTGACCTTTAGGCATATTATTCATGTACAATGTAATGTCACAGAGTAGTCCTTCTAGGACAAAATTTACCACAAAAATCTTAACTTTCAATAAATAAATAAATAAATAAATAAATAAATAAATCATCATCATCATCATCATCATCATCATCATCATCATCATCATCATTAGCTGACTTCAATTCAAGGTCAGTACAGTGAAACCTCATTATTTCATCGCCATCTGTGCTGGCACATTTTAAGGAAGGAAGTGGGGTTGGCAGAGCTTAACAGGGCAAACAAAATTTAGACCTCACAGTGATGTCCATGCAGCTGTGCTATGACGTAGAATACTGGAATTGACAAATTACGACGACTCTCGAAGCGCACATGGAGGACTTTTGGCGCCTAAGAATGGTTCCCTTTCTAATTCCCAACACTACAAAAACCTTCAAATACTTGAGGATCAGGAACTTTGAAAGGAATTACTTGTCTCTCACTAAAAATAGAGTTCTCTGTGCAACTCCAACAGAATATGTGTTTCAATTCAAATTTACAGTAAGCTGCAGCTTGGGCTAATGTTTTAATTAGTTAGTTAGTTAATAAGCCAATTTATATAGCGCTATAGTCATAGCAGGTCAAGATCATTTTTTCACCGGACAAATTACCTAAATACCGGACAGTCCGGTCAAATACCGGACACATGGCAACCCTATTTAAATGCTTCACCATACACCATGCGTCTGGGAGACAATGACAATGGCATGATAGGTCTCTGAGCAATAAAATGCAGCAATCGTATTACACTGAAACATACTCATTGGTTAAGTAGCAAGTACGAGAAGAGAGACGCTAGGATGGCGGTTTTTCGGTATAAAATGCATGGCATGGCAGGGAATCCGTAACAGACTTGTGCCTGGCGAGGAGCTAGTTCAACGACTTAACGGGGAGCGAGATAACAACATTTCACTGCACTTTTACATATCTTCCGTCCATTATTATCGTCTTCGTCAGCGATTCCAATACCAGTCCCATAGGTACCAGTCCATATAAGTCGCTGTTAGGCGATAATAGCGGGAGCTCGGTCGTTGGCCGCAAACGAATGGCCAAAGACTGCAAAGAGTCGTCTTACTTCGGCCGCTTTGTCTTTCGCTTCGGCCAGAACGCTGAAGTGACTGTACAGATCCTCGATCGAAGTCATTCTTTAATTGAATTTGACTCAAAAAATCGAAAAATTCACAAGAAACAAATAAGAACGGAACAAGAATGAAACACTCAACGCGTTTGAAGAATGTAACTGAATGCGCGACCTGTTAAAATCTTCCGTTGATAGGGCCTAATGCAAATTCTTTAGCGCTAATTTTATTATATTTGCTTGTCAGACTTTTTCAGAGGACCCCCAGAATATACAACACTCCCAAATTGATAATCCTAGAAATAACCATGTGACCCACACATGCACGTCGGGAACGAAATTTTAGCATGGGTACATTTTTCAGGGGCTTAGCTAAAAATCATTTATCATAAAAAACTGACAAGCATAAAGGTCATCACCCTTCCTTTGTCGTGTCACCAAAAAACTTGATAAGCAAAAACAGCCTCACTTTCCAGGGATGCACTGTACCCCCTAGTTTTTCCAGGGATGCACTTACACCCCCTGCACCTTCACGTCCTACGAGCTTGGACCCACAACATTCTCGACCCGCTCGATCTTCCTCTCATGTCACTCTGCGTGTCTGCGTTCTCTGAATCAATAGGTATCGGTGTCGATCGTGCGGAATTTAAACATATTTTCTTGACAGTACGAGATCAATGAAGTCACATTTGGCAAAATGTAGTGGCAGGGTGTAACTTAACCTCGAAGTTAGTTCAACGGTTGATCAGATATCCGTCGATCAGTGTCTGCCAATGGTCTTAAAACACTGGTCTTTGCATTGGTGCAGTCCCAAGGCAGACTACGGCAATGCAAGCTCTCGCTGGACAAACAGAAATACTGCACATAACCGTCTCCAGTCCGTCCTGAAAAAGAACGCTGAGTGATATGCCAGGCCTCATTAGGCGATCATTCCGAAAAAATTGAATTTGCAAAAAACGCGATCTCACAAGTCACTGGTTGTCTGTGCCAGAGCGGATCCATTTCAAGCTGGCATTAACTGAATTGACCTTCCGTTGCCTGAATGGAGCCGGTCCAGAATACCAGTCCGAATTTTATCATATTGGCTTGACCACGCTGAGCCGGCAAAGATTGAGATCGGCCGGATCCGCCTAGAAGCGTTGGTGGTCCTGAGGATGCGCGTCAGGAACCGTCGGGGAAATTTAGCATTCCCGCGGCCGCTTAGCTAAAAGGCATTTACGATAAAAATTGACGAAGAAAAAGGCCATCAATACGGAGTGATGATCAGCGACCTTGGGAAAACATACTTTTAAAGAGAGACTTAAAACCTGGTTATATCGTCAGGGGAGTTATCTGTAACTTTGTAACCCCCTTCACGCAGTTCGTTCGGACGAGTTACGACGATCTTACGTTAATAATAATAATAATAATAATAATTATAGGCCTACCTCGACCTCAAAATTTGCAACCATGCTTTTTCATATGCTGCGCCAGAACCTGGGAACTCAATTCCAGCATCCATCCGCGCTCTTGCATTATGCTACTTAACCCTCAAGTTTCTCAACGGTTTTGCACAAATTCCACGAATGGTCCCCGACAGAATAGGGGTCCAAACCTCCGTAGCTACGCAAATGGAAAGGGCCGCCGAGAGAAATTCCGGGCCCCGGAACAAAAAAATTTGCGGACCCTTAAGAAAAATTTATCGTCTCCGAAAAACCTGACAAGCAAAAAACCTTATCAGCTATCTGAAAACAGCCTGACAAGCAAATAAAAACCTTATCGTCACCGGATCTGGGCCCCTAAAAACTCTATGGGCCCCGGTACAATGTACCGGCTGCACCCCCTCTCCTCAGGCCTGCAAATGGGCACCAGTGACCAGTGAGTTGGGATATTATTTCACAGCTGAGTCACGATCTTTGAGTCACTCTTCTGTAGCCGAGAAGCGTTGATCGATCGTCGATATTTTGCTTCAGGAATTTAAAAAAGGAAATTTATTATTTTAAAATTGTCTAGCTAGTTATTCTGACGATGGCGTCCGACGAAGAAAAATCGGGAAATTTTCTGCCTTCGAGTGATGATACCAGCGACAGCGAACGGGAAGACGGAGGTCCCGCGACGGGGACAGAGGACCCCGGGACGACGTCCGGAGGAGCCCCTGTCGACCGGGTCCCGGTGTACGTCCGCGGCCCGACCGCAGTCGACGTTACACCCGACAGGGACGGCGGAGTGACGAAGGAGATCATCCGTCCCGGGTACGGAGACGAGCGACCGGGGATCGGCGACACCGTCTACGTCCACTACGTCGGGTCTCTGACCGATGGAACGAAGTTCGACTCGAGCAGAGACCGTGGGGACAGGTTCAAATTCACCCTCGGCACAGGCATGTTAAGAAGCTCCAGCTCTTTATCTGATCTGCCTGAATTTATTAGCGCACTGTAGAATTAGCTGAGAATTGACAGTTTATCCACTGATGCCAGCGAAGTAAGCACGTACATTTTCAATTTATGTAGCGCTTTTGTTAGACTTCTAGCGAAGTCATATTAAACATTGCTTTATTTGACGCCGAGCTGAATTTTTTTGATGCAACCGGCTGGCTTAATAGAATTTATGACTGCATTTTAGTTATAAAACCGAAAGATGAGCGAACTAGCATTTCTGCTAAAAATGTACGTGATTTTATAATTTTTCGTCTTCAAAGGTTTTGGTGGATAAATCAGGTGAAAAAGATGTTCAATTGTCCGGCCTGATATCCTGGATTTGACCCGGATTTTGTGTGATTGTTATTTGGTGTGCCATCGACTGATGCTTTTTGCATTATGAAGTGGCACTATAGAAGTTTAAGATTAAATTAGATAGTGATAAAAGAGCATTGAAGGTGAAAACCACAGATTTAGCAGAGAATTGGACGACTAAAGAGATTACTGATGGAACCTTCCAAGCAAAGTGATGTTTGTTGTTTTCCAGGTGCAGTCATAAAGGCCTGGGACATGGCAGTGGCAGCAATGACCCGCAGCGAAGTGTGTATTGTTCAGTGCACCGCCAAATATGGTTATGGGAAGCGCGGATCGAAACCAAAGATACCCCCAAATGCAACTCTCGTATTCGAAATTGAACTGTTCGACTGGAAAGGTATTTCAATTTTTAAGCTATGTTTTTAAAAATTTGATTTATGAGCTATTTAATTTTAAAGCAGGGGTGTCAAACTCGTTTCATATCACGGGCCGCATAAGAGTCTTTGTGGTTGTCGCGGGCCGAATTTGTACATAACATTAGCACAAACTACAAAAGGCCTATTACACAGAACAGTATATAAAAAATGACTGATAACCAGTGTTTATTCTAGGCCTTCTCTGGGGGGAATTTCCCCTCCCAAAGTTTTAAAATTCCCCCCAAATTTTTTATATGTTGGCTGGGGGAATGGAAATTTCCTCTCCCCCCCAAAAGTATGGAGACTCAGACCTTGTCCCCCCAAACATTTCAAAATCCCTCCCAATGTCAAGGTGGCTAGAATAAACACTGACTGATAACTAACTTTTAGTATTCCATTTTTATGATACTGTTAATGAGAAATAAAAGTATTTAGGGTCTTATAATTTATTTTGAATGTGAGCCTTATTTCCAAAATTCTCTCTGAGTGACTGTCAGAGCCGCAGTATCTAAGATTATTGAAGCACACAGATAATACCAATCCCATCATTTGCATTGTCAGAGATTTTATGATGAAATTCCTGTGTTTTGTCCTTTTCACGATCACTTTAACAGTAAACCGTTAAAATTTTTAAAAGGTTTAGGATATTCACTTTCATTTTTATTGCTATTTCCTTAGATCCATATGTTACATTTTGTGTTGTTTCAAAGTATTCAGTTATATAGAAATAGTACTTTATGCACAGTTAAATGAATTTAATATTGCATAGTTTACTTTAATTTTTCAATTCGGTGCAATTACCGTACAACGTTACTTGTTACTGTGAACTTTTGATGTCATAGAATGTACGGTAAGCAGCACTCTGAATATATAGCATCTTTGAAAAATTTAATTGTGTTTATGATAGATATATAATATATGTATAATAATTTCTTACCTGGATTACTGCTGAATGCTTTATAGGGGAGGATATTAGTGAAAGCCTCGATGATGGAATACTTAGAAGCAAGCTGTCGGAAGGAGATGGCTATCAGACTCCAAATGACATGAGCACTTGTAATGGTTAGTTGCTTTTCTTACTACTTTTGAAAAAGCAATATATTTCCTTTGATTGTAGAATACTGTTTTGATTGTCATGTTGTAATGCATGCTGTATGTTTTTGTATCTTCTTTAGAAGTTTTATATTTACTTATTCTTATTAATTGCCAGTGGCGTCAATCTGTAGTGAAAGTTGTGAGGGTTCACCCATTGTTGTGCCTAACCCTAACCTTAACCCTAACCCTTTTAGCATAGTTCTTACAGTGCATTACTTATTAATGTTCCAAAATACCATTTGCTGAATATATCTACGTGTATTATCTATCCAGCACATCAATTTATGAAATAATCGTACAACGGTACAATATAGATTTATTCAGATTTTCGTGAGAGTCCAATGCATTGTGGACCCTCACAACCAAATTTTAGTGAGGGTCTGGACCCCAAGACTCTCACGGGATCAGCGCTTATGTTAATTGCTATCCCTTTGAGAAAGAAGTTACAAACTTTGTATTTTCTGTGATCAATTTATTCTTGTTTATGAAAATTGATGAGAATATAAGCGAAATTTAATCTGGTTTCAGTACACATTAAAGGAAAATACGGGGATAGAATTTTTGAGGATCGCGACGTGACATTTGTTGTTGGAGAGGCAGACGCAGCTGGAGTAACGGCGGGCGTAGAACAGGTGGTCAAAAAGTCAAAGCAGGGTGCGAGGTCAAAGGTCGTGGTCAAGGCCAAATATGCATATGGATCTGAGGGCAATCGCGAGTACAACATTCCACCCGATGCTGACCTGGAATATGAAGTTGAGCTAAAATCATTTGAGCCGGTAAGCAATTTGGTATTTGTGCTTTATGTGCAGGGTGGTGCAAAAAACGGACTAGTCACATTTAGGTTTGCATTTAATATAGTCTGTTTTTTTTGCGCCACCCTGTACTGTAGTTCTTGTTGAAAGAGTAAGAATGGCTGATGCTTTTGGCTGTTATGACAAGCTTATCGAAAACAGACTGAAAAGCCATCTGTTTAGGAAGTCATACCCCCGTAAAGCACCCTTGTTTTTGGTTATATGTTTACAATGCTATATAAATAGTTAGTTAGTTAGACAGACAATTTATACAGCGCAGTAAAAATAAATAGTCCAGTATACAAATCAATACACATGTGCTTATTTCTGGTACCATGGAGTCTGTCATGCCCGAGTTAATATTTGGGATTTTTCAATGATAGGTTAGTTTGACTAATGAAAAGTTGAAACGGAATTGATTTGTGACATTGGGAGTGACAAAGAAGCAAGCAACATTAGTTGTTCCCCTCCCCCACCCCCAATATAAGACAGCTAAATATTGGGACCGATCTGTTCTTGAGAGGGAATCCTGCACTTTGGAACTCTTTACCTGAGAATGTGACAAGGACGACCTCCCCCGATTTGTTCGTAACGAAACTCAAGATGCATTTATTTGGCATCTCTTATTAGCGTCTCTTGTAGAGCGTTCTTGACTTTGGCTTTTGCTATGCATACTGTGCTATATAAATTGTCATAATAATAATAATAATTGTAATAATAATAATGACATTAATCAGAATTATCATCCGAGTGGATTTTTAACATCGCCACCTTCCGACCATCATTGACATGTCAGCGTTGTCAAAGCGCTTTTGATTTTAGGTTTTAACCATGTTACAGCGCTATATAAATCGTCGTAATAATAATAATAATAATAATAATAATAATATTGTGATTTGTATTTCAAATACCCGGTAATATCTGAATAAATTGAATCTGATTTGTCATTGATAGATGGTTTCAAATTTATCTTTAGAATAGCTTTCCAATTCATTGTGGTAACTGTTTTAGCTGAAAGACTCGTGGAAGCTGAATTTTAAGGAGAAATTGGAGCATTCTGAAAATCTGAAGAACAAAGGAACAGACTTCTTTAAGGTAGGAGAGACACCGTGTCAAATATCTCATTGTGTGATTGCTATGGCCTCAACTGGCTTCATGAACTGATGATGATGATGATGATAATGATGACGACGACAACGATGACGATGTTGATGGTGGCGCAATGGTTAACAATTGAACTTAACCCTGTCACCCCACAATGATGCAACCTTTGATGATGATCCCAGTGGTGGCAGCGGTTCTCAAAGGGTCGCGCGGGGTTACGATTTGCCCGCCTGAGACCATCAGAAATATAGGGTTGTCTCTTGTATTGTTATTGCACAAAATTTACTAATTTCACCCTAGTTGTTTTACTATCCTTGTCATTCTTTGATCAGGATAGACTGATCCCAGATTTCCCAGTTTGCATTATGAACTAAAAATAATTTTTTCGGTTGGGGTCGCCACATCTGAAATTGAATCATCTATAAAGGTTAAGACTGATCTAGCGAGTAAGACCGAGTCGACCTTAGGGCCAGGGATATTTTTACATCCCCTAACACACCCCAATTTGAGGTCGACACCCCTCAAAATTTAGTAATGTGACAATGGTATGCATACAAAATGCATACTAATTAGCTCCGGACACCCCCCAATTTGAGGTCGACACCCCCAAATTCACAATCCTAGAAATATCCCTGCTAAGGGCTCCTGCGGGAATTGAACCCGCGACCTTCTGTTCCATCGTCCAGCGTTCTTACCACTCTGTTAACTTCCCATCTCTTGCTCATTCTGAGTGGCTTTAGGGTACGATGGACTCCGACGTCTGTTTTCAGGTCGGAAAGTTCAAGCGAGCAATAAGTTACTACGAAAAAATCATTGAATACTTGAAAGACGAGGAAAAACTCGACGACGAAACAGACGCGAACTCGCGCCACCAGCTTCTCCTTGCCGCTCACCTTAACACCGCGATGAGTCATCTGAAGTTGCAAGACGATGGTGAGGCGCGCAGCGCTTGTGACAGCGCCTTGAAGGTCGACCCGAAAAGTGAAAAAGGACTGTTTCGCAGGGGAACGGTGGGAAATCTTTTAATTATATCCAGATATTTTTATATTGGAGAATAATTAAGTCTGCCATATTTGTATTTTGTCCATGACATTTTGCCCGTGGTCATTTTGTCCGGCCACGCCCATGGCTGGCTGTTACTATCTACTAGTATAGCATATAGCCAGGGTGCGATTTGTGACCTGGAGCAGTGGGGGGGGGAATATGTTGAGCTTGGGGAGGATGTAGTTGTTGGGGAAGTGTAGCAGTGGGGATGTAGTGGTGGGGGATGTAGCAGTAGGGGGGATGCAGTTGGGCAGTGGGGGAAAATCTCCCCTTCCCCCCTACAAATTGCACTCTGCATATAGCACATCCACATTTGAAAAAACCATCCCAATGTAGCCAAAATAATGTCTAACGACACTCATGTGCTGCAATATTGCTGTAATCCCACTGCCAGAGCAGTGTCTTACATAGTCTGGTGTCCATGGTATGTATGATGAACAGCAGTGATGTTAATCCTTGTCCTGGTCCTTGTCAGAGGAGACCAATTTGAAGTCCTTGTGTCTCGTCCTTGGGGTTCAGTCTTGGTGTCCAGATGGTATGTCCTGGATGAACTTAGTCCTTGAAAAATCCTTATAAGGACACTTGTATACCATTTTCAATTGTACTGATAATTATGTTAAGGGGTTATGTATTTATATTTTGGCTACATAATTTTATTATTTATTAAATGTTTTCATTGTTCCCTTTATAATACCATGTTGATTCTTTTTTCTTTGTTTCCCTGCGACGTCTTTAGTTTTAGTGTTTTTTAAGTGGTCTCATTTTTATTTATTGCTATTTTTTCATTTATTATTATTATTATTATTATTTTATTATTATTATTAAACTTGACAATTTCTTATAATGTCAAAGGCATATTTTGAAATAAATTATTTATTACATTATGTTTTTAAAAATTTGCTTTTTTAATTTTGTGTTTAAATTGAAATTGTGTTTGGTTTTTCCTATCCGACTTTTTGTTATTTACAGAGGTTATTTATTATTATTATTATTTTTTTTAAAATTATTTATTTATTTTATTTATTTATTTAACTATTTTTATTTGATTTTTGTCCTTTATCCTTGTCCTTGTCCTGATCCTTGTCCTTGGGGGTCAGTCTTGTGGTCCTTTGACTTCAAAGTCCTCGTCCTTGTCAACAAAGCAGCCAAAAATCAACTGGCAATTGCGGCTCACAAGATCAAACAGATCAAAGAAAACGAAAAGAAAACCTACGCTGGAATGTTTGAAAAGTTTGCCGACGAAGATGCCAAGGTTTGTTCATGCCAATAATATTAATAATAACCTTGGGGGTCCATCCACATAACATCACTGGGGAACAGTGCTTGTCAATATGGGGAGGGGGGGGGGTTAAATATGACTTTTTTTATTTATTGGATGATTTATTATTTATAATTATTTATTTTTATTATTATTTTATTTTATCAATTATTTTTTTATTTTATCCATTTGTTTTAGATTACATTTGTAATAAGGTTCTTTACTGAGTTTTTATTATTTATTTATTCTTTATGTTTACTTGGATGTATGTTTGTTTGTATGTTTGATTGCCATAGTTATGCCTGTCCACAATGTCCTCATTCAGCAATCCTAGATGGAAAATTCTCACAATATGCATTTTCTGCTTTAGTTTTTTCCAGCGTAACTTTTATAAATGTAGAGATAATTTTATGACTTTTGGAGCAAAAAATTCCCAAGTCAATTATCTACATAGAAACCTAAATTTCATTGCTGTACATTACATTATGCCTGAATGCGGTGATGTAGGTTTGACGTCACTCAGAAATTCAAAAGTTTAAAATTATCGTTTAACGAATGAGATAGGCATTTCATTAACCATAGAGTTGTTGAAAAAAGTGACACCAGGTGCTTCATCTCACCCGATCGTTGGCCACCAAATTCCCCAGATCTGAATCCTGTGGACCGCAGTGTCTGGGGATTAATCCAAGAAAATGTATACAGAGATGACCTTGATGACCTTGGATAACTGAAATGATTGCTGATCGAATGGGTAAACCTGGATCACGGGGGTCATTGTGGTGGCAATACACCAGTGGCAGTGTTGACTTTCGGCTTGTTCAAAAGCCAACGGTGGACACTTTGAACATAAATTCTGATACAAATGTCGGTTTGACGACATTGTTAGGTTGCTCAAGAGCTGTTTCGTATCGTTGAAAGTCAAATCCCACTGGCTCGGAGTAATTTGCCACCGATGCATTCATTATGCAGTAGGTTTATTAAAACCAAAGCTCGAGTTCACTTCAGTGATTGTATTCCGTTTAAAAAACTACAAAGATTTTAAAAATCGGTTCAGCATTAGTAAAGCTGTGCTGATAAATTCATTGGCTTGGGGTTTTTTAGTGGACGCGGTGGTGTACAATGGATGCCTATATCATTATATGCATCATATAAAATTGAAATGATTACAATTTGTCCATTTATCTAGCTGTTTAAAGATTATAACATGAAATGGTTGCCTAAATTGACCAGAGCTGTTCTGGAGTTGATTCAGAAGTTTTTTTTAATGATTTTAATGTGCCATAACCAGGAGCGCATTTTTCCGTTTGTATATACGAGTGTTTTTATGTTTTCCCCATACAATGCAATCTTCTTCTTTTTCATTGGCCGTGTATTGCTACGTTGGCGACCATGGATTTCCACTCTTCTCTGTTTCTGATGTTGTCTTTAGTTCTTGTTGCTTCTCTTAGGCTGTCTGTATCAGACTTGGACATGTGTTGGGTCCACCCATGGGTTGGGTTGGGTTCGAAATTTTCATTTTATGGTGGGTTTGGTTGCCGGGTTGTTGTGTTATATTGTACAAATGTGTACATATTAATGATTTTTAAAATTACTACAAATTACCCTTAATCTGTTTTGATGCCTTTTCACAGGAGCAACCGGAAAATACAAGTTAAAGGCATCCAGAAATATGAAATCTGCCAAATGGAATACATTCCCATTGGTCTATGAAATGAATGAGGATTTAAGAATTTTTCTTGATTGGGTTGGGTCAAGTAACCCAGCTGTTTCCGTGGGTTGGTTTTGAATAGTGGTGGGTTGGGTTTTAAAAAATGGACCCATGCCCATGTCTGGTCTGTATACTTTATTCGTTGTCTCCTTCTTGCTCTTTTTCCCTCAATTTTTCCTATTATGACTAGATTTTCCAATCCATCCTTTCTAATCAGATGTTTTATATTTTGCAGAAAGCTGAGAAGCTTCAGGTGTGGAAGGACGGAGATAAGCAAGAGAAGACAGCGGAGAGCGTTGCAGCCGTGAACGCTGCAACCGATTCTGGCGACCATTCTGCGCCGTCTGCCCAGTGACATTCAGTCATCCGCTGGAATACCTCTCACATTCCGCAGGAAACAAAACTGATTTTATGAACTTTTCAGCCGAAAGTTGGCTGAAAATGAGTTGACTGAAATTTTTGCATTGTTCTTTTATTGCATGTCCTATGAAGCAAATTAATCGACAGATTAAATTTCTTCTGTTGGTTTTCATTTCTGTTTCATTTCATATCTTGTTGCATAGTTCACAAAATTTAACACTCAATATATCTGGATAAGTTTAGTTTTTACAGTGCACTGCTGAGCGGTTCACAATACCAAATAATAATGGGACAATTTTTCATTTGTTATTATATTTTGTGGACTTCTGTAGCACAAAGACATCATACTCAAAATCCGCTTGCTTAAAATAAAATCAGTTCCAGAGATCGGAGATCTATACGTTGCTTGTATTTAACCCTTTAAGTACCAAGCCACCCATACCTTTACAACATACCGTAAAACAGTGCAAGTACCACTCACATTTGCATAAATGTAACTAATTGATCATATTGTGTTGAAGTGCAGAACTAGTCTTTAAGAAGAAAGTAAATAATATATGTATGAATTTTGTTGGTTTGTTAATATTAAATGTCATTGATTCAATTTGATGCTAGATGTGAATAGTTGCAATTTAGACCGTACATTTTATACCGTAACAGAGCCTGGATGTAATATCCAGTATACTGTAACAGAGCCTGGATGTAATATCCAGTATACCGTAACAGAGCCTGGATGTAATATCCAGTATACTGTAACAGAGTCTGGATGTAATATCCAGGCTCTGTTACAGCCATCGTTGTGCGATTGTACGTGGGGTGGAAGGGAAAAAGAAGTTCCAGACATATTTGCAAACATATTGTTAAAAGAAACAAAATGTGCTTATTTATTCTGGACACGGTTCATTTAATGCCAAATATTTCTGTAAATTGAATTGATGTTCATTTACAATTGCGTTATGTTCATTATTTTTATGTGCAGTACACTGAAAAGTTTTCTCGTCTGGGACGAAAGAGTGCACAGACCCCCTCCCCAACCCCCAAAGTCAGCTCTTGTTTTAGTTGGTTTCAAATAAATATTCTACAGAATTTCATTGGGGCTATGTTAAAATACCCTGGCTAGAAGTCTTCGCCTCACAAATCTCAAAATCATCTGATGACACGACATAAACTTGGATGAAAAAGTGGGGTTGGGGACTACTATAGCTCTCTCCTTCCTTCCCTTTACAGCGCATAGCCTCCAAGGATATTTTTATACCCCCTAATGCCCCCCAATTTGAGACTGCCACCCACCAATCTCAGCTATGGGTTGACAGCTATTTTTTTGCCTGTCAGACTTTTTTTGGCGGGGGCCCGCAGAATTTACGAACATCCCCCAAATTGATAATCCTAGAAATAACCCTGTTAGCCTCTGAAAATGTGTAATGGCCTAGAGTGCAACGGCCGAAATGAAGTTTACGCCTTTGTCTGATGGCGCACGTTATTATAAGGTATAAACAGTATGCATATATTTGTACCAGCTTCTATACACTTTAACTGCAGAGCTGATATGAACGTACCACAGAGAATCGAATCTGTATACAAGCTGTACACAGTGTTTAATCTAGACTACTGGACTCCGGGGGGATGAAGGGAGGTAACTGACAAAGCCGGGGAAGTCAGCTAGGGGGCTGCTGTTAGTTGATTGTAGAGTGCCAACATTTCTGGGGGAATTTGAAATTTCCGGGGGGGGGGAAGGGCAATGCTCACCGGAAACGGCCTAGATTAAACCCTGGCTGTACGTGAAAGAAAACTTTAACCATTAGTTTGTCACAGAGAAGCTTATGAATGAATCAAAAAAGAAACTTAATCTACAGACCGAAAAATTTATTTACAAAAACCATAAGTTCCATTTCTCCACAACAGAGCAAAAAAGACCAAACAACATCGTTTAAACTAACAATAGATTCGCATAACTTAATTTATTTACTCGTTAATCATTGATTTATTCTTACAATTAACTCATTCTTACAAAAAACCTAGTTCAACGAGTAAGTAGCTTTATCAGCGCCTATTTGGGTGCATCCATATAATACGTATGCAAAAAAGGCACGTTTTCAAACCCCCTCGCCCCACATTCCACACACCGTACATATGCGAAATCTCCAAAATCCAACCCCCCATCAGTGCGTACATACTGTATGAATGACCCTTTCAGGACTAGATGCAGGGATACTTTTACACCCCTAACACTCGCCCCCCCTCAATTTGAGGTCGACACTCCCCCTAAAATTTGGTAATGTGACAAAGGTATGCATGCAAAATGCATACTAAATTAGCTCCGGACACCCCCCCCCCCAATTTGAGGTCAACACCCCCCAAATTCACAATCCTAGAAATATCCCTGACTAGATGACCAATAAAACTTCCAAAATAATTCTCGGTATCGTTGAAATATCGTCAAATACAGTTTTCAACCCAGGACTGATCAGCACTGATTTCAACTCGTCCGCATTGCAACGACTACTTTTTGACAACGAATCCCGCCAACGGCGGTGGCCCGACCGTCGCAGCAGGCGCCACCTGTGTCGCTGGTTGTGTCGGCGGTTGCACTGGAGTCGAAAGCTGATTGACAATTTCAGAGCCCGGCTGTAGCAGAGGATTCGAAGGTCTGTGCAACGTTGTTGTTGGAGGTGGAACGAAACCGACCTTTGGAGGCGGGGAAGCAGCGCTGAGCGGCAAATGACCCGAGGGGTTAACATCAGGACCGAATTTCTTACTGATGATGCCCATCAACAGGTAGATCTCCTTCAACATCATCAGCGCTGTATCTTCAGACTCCCTAAACAGAAGTTTAAATGCCATGCCACGTCACAATATATCCAATGATCACAATACAATACAATATCTCTTTGTTGATATCAACCTTGACTAAACACAACGTCAAACAATACAAGTATCATGTATAAATTAAATCAAAACAATATTAGAAATTAAAATTATTTGTATTAAAATTATTTGTACAGTTATGTCCTGAATACAAAAGTTTTATAATAAAGTTTTTATCAGTCAAAGAATTGCCCATATTAGCATATACCCTACATATCAAGAACAAACCAAAAGACATTGGAAATTAATTGCAAGTTCTTGGAACATGGCTGAAGTGAAAACTTATGATCTTACTCGACAATTTTTCAAAATGCCCCAAAGGTGTTACACATATATGAGCCATAAATAATTAATACACAAACCTTAAGGTGCCATACCACAATCACAGTCGACTATAGAATTTAATAAATCGAGACAAGTAAACATACATTAAAAAGAAAAATATAAAATATCTGAAAATATGAATTTAAAGCAGCCAATAGCACATAAGCAACTACTAAATAATTTAGAGTATTTTAAAAATCAAGCTATTTAACACCATAACAGCTTCAGTCATATTTCTGCCACGTCACCGCAACAAATGATCCGTTTATTACTTTCACAAAGCGTTGATCATGAACAAGACAGGGATGTTATCAAAAACCCAACCACCAAGGCCAGGACCAGTGCCTCAATCCTCAGGATCAGGGCCTCAATCCTCAAGGCCAGGACCAGGGCCTCAATCCTCAAGGCCAGGACCAGGGCCTCAATCCTCAAGGCCAGGACCAGGGCCTCAATCCTCAAGGCCAGGACCAGGGCCTCAATCCTCAAGGCCAGGACCAGGGCCTCAATCCTCAAGGCCAGGACCAGGGCCTCAGAGCCAGGACCTCAATCCTCCCAGGACCAAGGCCAGGATCAGGGCCTCAATCCTCAAGGCCAGGACCAGGGCTCAATTCTCAAGGCCAGGACCAGGGCCTCACGCCAGGACCAAACCAGGGCCTAATTCTCAAGGCCAAGACCAGGGTCAAGGCCAGGACCAAGGCCAAAGATTAACATCCCTGGTTGCAGAAGACAGAACAAAAACACAAAAAGCCGCATACGTACCAGTAACACGAGTAACTGCCAAGCGCAAACATATAATCGTTGAAAATCTCGATTGGTTTCTCCTGCAGGACAAAGTCAATCCTTCGTCCCTGATTAAGACTCCCCACTGGGACATCGTCTTCATCGGCAACGCTGGACGCTACGACTGCAAAAGGAAATTCCATTCACCAGTGATTGATTGCATTAATAAAGGGTACTTTCCCATTATCTGGACCCTAGTGAAGAGATATTAGGGTTAGGGTGAGTGTTAGAGTTTTAGCCTAACCATAACCCTAACCCTCACCCTAACACTAACCCTAACCACCACCCTAACCCTAAGCATTTCTTAGTATCTCTTCACTGGGGTCCGGATAACGGGAAAGTACCAAATAAAGTTTAAGACATCGATGCAAATGCAGAATGCATGTTCTGAACTAACTCTGGCATGTCCTTTTGCAACTGTAATGGGTTCAGTCGATGATTTAGCATGAAAACCCAGAGAATAAGTAAAAGAAATTTAGTGGCGACGACTTTATACCAACAAAAATTGAGCTATATCAGCAATTTTGATGCATCATTATGGTAGCTTTGTCCCTTTTTGCCAGGTATTTCAGTAGGGATGTCACAGTTTTGAATGAATAGAATTGAACTTTGTATCCATTTGCACTTGATTACAATGCCAAACCAACAACTTCTCACAGGAAAACACTACATCAACAATATTGCCAACTCCACTTGCACATTTGCTATTCGTTAACAAACTCTATGATAAGAGAACAAAGAAATGGTTCATGCTTCACAAGAACATTACAAAACGTAACCAATTCTTCTTATTATTCTGATAAAGACAAACTCACTGTTGTTATTTATGCAAGAATGTTTTAGAGTACATTAGACGCATATTATGAAATATGCAATCTGCATCGGATATTTCGGGTTAATTCAGCGCATCATTTCAACACAGTCTGTGTCGTGACCAGCACATTATACCGGTAATCGAAAGTGGACAGTATAAAGCAGGGCGGGTAATGATTAAAATTTTCTTGATCAATTAATCAGACAAATTTTTAATTGATTTATCGATTAATTTCAATTAAAATAATTACATATATATAGCTTTTAACGGATCTCCTGGCATTGTCTACTTTGCCGTCTTCAGTTAGCTTTTAAACAAAACAAAAGCGCTTGCTCATCTCTCCCCTTAAATGCTTAACTGCAGCATTGCTTTCGTTACTCGCCATTTTTGTCTGAACGAAATAGAAATATAGCAAGCTACGTAGGTATTCAAGTAGGCTAAATAAGTTTTTAAAATATTAAAATTTAATCGAAAAATTAATCGATTAATTAATCGTTAATATCTGCAGCCCTACTATAAAGCAATAAATCCGCAAAAATATAATCTGTATTTAAACCTGAACCGCTGTCGTCGGCATCTCTGGTCATCTCCGACAGAACGGTGTCGACTTCTCTCTCGACCTCGTCCTGTGGAGGGGGCGTCACCTTCAGACCGAGAGCAAAGTTGTTAATGGATTTCCAAGTGTTCTTAACGGAGTCGATGATTCGCTGCTTCAAGTCGTATCCGATTCTCGTCAAACTCTCCTTCAATTCTGCAAATTCGACAGAATTTAGCCACAGATAAAAAAATTACCACACTACATCAACCAATTATGACCCCCCCCCCCAACAGTGTTCCCTGTAAGGTGGGTGCATGATTTGTGACTGGAGCAGTGGGGAGATAAAATGGGGATGTAGTTGTTGGGGAAATGTAGCATGGGATATAGTGGTGAAGGGAAATAGGGAGGAAGCAGTTGGGCATTTTTATCTTCCCCACAAATTGCGCCCTTTTTTTTATGGCCCAAAAAGTTTCCAATTTTATGTTTTCTGTTAAAACGACTTATTTTTTTGCTAATAACTGGATTTACAGAATATGTTCTGTTGTTAACATATCTTGATGATCAAATCGTTTAAACAAACTATGCGAGGTTTTGAAGATAAGTCGGTGCTTACCAACACACTTTTGTGCATTTTGCGATTTTGCTTGTTTGCAAGAAGCAAAACTGTCCAAAAGTTAGACAACTAGGAAGTTGCTGCCGAAGAGAAATTTCATGTGCACATGGACACTTAAGAATAAGAGGGAACATTGCGGCCATCACCATGGATTGACCGGATGGGTATTTTCCACCCAATACCAAACCTGGATATTTTGGGCCAACATTTGCTGGGTCCGGATCCAGAAGCAAATATTACAGCACTGGATTAGAATGACCCACACTTACTACTTACTAAAGCTGCCAGTTACCAGTAGTCAGTTAATACAACCTACTCGGTTACCGTATATGCAGCCTCCACTAATTTAGTTGTGTGGTGTGGTTCCGGTTATATTTAAATTCTGTGGGTGCGTTCCTTAACTTCAGTTAAGTTGCTCTTTGTTAAAACATGAAATACGGACAGCAATATTCGTGTTCGGTAGTTTCGTGACATAAGTATTTGGGGAATTCGGATATTGCCGAATACCACGCTATCAGGGTTATTTCCAGGATTATCAATTTGGGAGGGGTGTGGTAAATTCTGGGGTCCCCTCTGCCATGCCTGACAAGCAAAAGGTAATCGCATAGCTGAAATTGGGGGTGTTGGTCTCAATTTGGGAGGTTTGGGGGTGTTAGGTGTGTAAAAATATCCCTGCACACTATCCAGTGGGAGGGAATGTCCGGAGCGGTCTCCGGTCATTCCCTACCCATCACAAATGCAATTGACATATACGCAGGGCGCGATTTGTGGGGGGAATCTTCCCCCTACTGCCCAACTGCACCCCCATGCTACATCCCCACCACTACATCCCCCCAACAACTACATCCCCACTGCTACAGTTTCCAACAACAACTACTACATATCCCCCCACTGCTCCAGGTCACAAAATGCATATACGGCCCATGGAGCTAAAGAAGAAAAGGCTAGCATGAAAAATATATTTGGAAGAAGAGCGAATTTATGTTGAGAAATTATGACAACCAGTAGACATGGCAGTCGAAAATAAAAACAGAAATACTGCTAAATATAACAAACACAGAATGGTCATTGCTCACCAAGATGAAGTCGTTTTCTTCCTTTATGGTGTGGGATCTGAACTGGTTTTGGCGGATAGGCGGTCACAACCAAAGGTTCCATTCGATATGCCTTCAAAATTCAATAAATTCTGTGCTTTTAAAATGTATTATGAACCATTTCAAAGCAAAACAGCATCATAGAACTTGTACGACTTGCGTACAATACCCACTGAATCATAAGATTATGTAGCAGCTATGTCTCGTGCGTTTGATGCTGTGTTATATGTTGAAACTTCTACAAGCCACTACTCTTATAGTCATGGCGTCAATCAATCATCAATCAATCATCAATCAATCAATCAATCAACCAATCAATCAACCAATAAACCAATCAATGCTTAACATTATAAAATTTGACAATTCCTTTCTTGCATTAGACATAATCTGGATACCTGAATACTAGAATCATAAAAGTAATAAACTTTTAAACACAGTCAAACCCCAAATATTGTCACTTTTGAAAAGTTGCATAACATACTATCAAATCAAGCATTATTCATATACTGCAAATGTCTACAAACATTTTACACAATGTGACAAGATTCTAGATTATGACATTAAATGGATCTGATTGTACTCTACTTACGATGAGTAGATAAGATAGAAAGATGAATGCAAAAGCCATTACAAGAAACTTACCAGTGGATCAAACTAAAACAAAAAGCAAATGAAAATCAATTAAATATTACTGATATATAATTAGAATCTAAACAGATCACTGTTTGAGTCAAAATGAAAAAGTTGGGGTGGGGTGGAGAGTAACTCCAAAACTCAAAATGCCAACAAATTGTGGGCAAAATTAGGTTTTATGATCATAAAATTGCAAAAATTATATAAAATTAATAGTATTTTCTAAGCTGAACATTGTACCATAACATTTATCCTAAATTAAAATAATCCTTAACACCACAAAAGAATATTCATTATTGAGCATTTTAGTGCAAACAGCAATCCATATTTTTTAATCATATTCAGTCATTCAGATAGATAACAGTAATACCCAAACATGCTAAACTTTCTGAATTTAGCAAAGACAACCATTTCGGAAAAGATGAAATACTGTTATCCGATGTATAAAAATGACCCGTGAAAGTTTCAATCTAACTACTTTTGCTTCAATAAAGCTGCAAATCAAAGGTTTGGCCAAGATTCTTAAAAATGCGTGGACACAAATTTGTTGATTATGCAGCAACAGGTATGTTTCAAATATGCATACAGATGACACATACTCCATATTCAACAATTTCAGACAACGCATCAAATCATACGTATTCCGTTTAACCCCTTAACTGGGGATCACGGATATATCTGTCCATTTTACATTGAGTTACAGTTAAATTCACGGTTAAGGGGTTAAATAGCAATATATAGCATTCAATGCAGTCTGCCCCAACATGTCGACATGAAATCCAAATGCCTCGGAGAGTTCTCAAACTTACGGGATGAAAAATGTTGAAGAACCCCGGACACGTGGGGAGAACGAACTCGTCTCCGAGCGACTCGGTTCCCTTCATCGTCAAGAACATTGCAACGGACGAACCGAGGGCAAAGAGATTTTCTGGTGCAAAACTCAGCTGAGGATGCTTGACAAGCGGAGCACCGATCCCGACGGCGCCGAGCGTATACGCAACGGAAGAAGTCCTGGCGGAAGCTAACAGCGGATTCCTGGAAAATTCACAATTTACTGTCTCGACAAACAGCGCAACAAAAACGTAACATGATCACCAGAATCCGAATCGTAATTGGAAGGCCTTCGAGCAGAAGTAAAGTCAGTTGAACAGAAAGATTTAAAAATGAAAATCTGAATAAAACTTGTCACATTAGAATGACAGAGAAATTTTTCAAGAAAACAACTCCTTAGATAAGCAAGTCTTTTAATAGAAATTCAATAAAAGAATTTCTTCATATATTGCTCAGGTGAAATGGGAGAATCCTTTTCTAAAGACTTGGTTCTTCCACAACACTATAGCTATGAACTTTAACTCTGTAATGTGTTCACGTAGTCCACCTCTGGACGAGGCACCACAATAATCTGAACGTTACTTACTTACTTACTTACCTTTCAAATGCCTAAGGCAAAATCAGAACCAGCCAAGCTAAGTAAATTCCTTCGAGCGATTACTTGACACGAAGCAAAGCCGCATCTTCCATCTTCCTCGCTTCTTCTTGAGACGCAATAAGCGCCATCTGTTTTGCCTTCTGTTCAGCCTCTCTCTCCTTTTGTAACTAGAAAAATGAATAATTTTACTGCCTAAAAATGGTACAATTTTAACTTAATATACAGGGTGGTGCAAAAAACCTGGACTAGTCACATTTAGGTTTGCATTTAATATAGTCCGATTTTTTGTGCCACCCTCCATGTATATACAAAAAGAAAGCATGATGTAGTAAAGAGATTAAAAACCCAATTTCAGCATTCTTAACCCCTTAACTGGGGATCCTGGATATATCCGTCCATTTAACATTGAGTTACAGTTAAATACACAGTTAAGGGGTTAAGAAAAGTATGAATCGATGTAGAGGCAGGCAGTGGGCATAGCCAAGATGAGTCACTTGAAAAAGGCATTGGATTCAGCAAACAGTAGGATCACATGTCTTCGTTTCAATCATCCTCATGTCAAGGGTAGATCTCACCAGGGATGGGTTTCCTCCAAGTTGCTAGCCCCCCTCCCAACTCCCCAGTATCATTGTCAGGCCAGTCCACTGCACATTGTCACAGAGGGAATGCCTCTCTGGCTTTCCTCTCCTACGTGAACTGCCCATTGATTCTCCACGCCGTGTCTTTCTCACAAGGTTGTCTAAGAGTCCTCGTGAGGCGGCGGAAACAGGAATGTTCTCTCCATCTAACCATCCCCAGAAGCTTCCTCATGCTCCTTTATTCATCTTCACAAGCATTGATTCGTTCATTTGTTTTCTCCTCAGTCAAGATAACACAAAGACATCGACAAATGAACGCTCTACTTCAGAAAGTCCCGACTTTTTCCTGCTTATTTCTCTATTCTCTTCTCCATCTGAGACACCCAGGAACAACTATTTCCGATAAAAAAATTTCACCCATCACAACAAAGGCTACCTCCTCAAGCATCAAAAATACACACAACTTGAATGCCAGCTTCGCATCGTCGTCTTTCACCCGACTTTAACCCAAAACACCAGTGCCTATGTTCTAATCTTACTATCTTACCTACCGCGCCTCAGGAATTCACCGCCTAATCTTGCCGTGCGGAGAGTTCCTTACAACATCTCTGCGGAATTTCAACATCTTCTTCCGTGCTTCGTTGACATGTCTGCGAACGTTTCTGTTGTGAAAGACCGCTTTCTATGGGATTCACCACCGTTTTCGTTGGGCGTCGGATTCCTTCGTTCCACCGAAACGGACTTTCAAGATTGTCATCCTACGTTCGTCATCGACAAGCCAATGACGTTGATCAAAGCGCCTTTGACTTTGGCCTTCGCTTTGTTACGGCGCTATAGAAGTCGTCTCGGATAAATAAATAAAAATACCTTTCACATAAATAATGGCTGTTTCAAATGTATTTACCTGCTTCATTTTATATTCTTTGAGGAAACCTTGCAGCTTCTTACGAGGTCCCAGAGGAACGCCCATCTCCTTAATGTCGTCATCTTCGCACAGACTCTACAGGACACAAAATGACAGTCAAGTACCAATAAACCTATAATATGTACTGTCAAATGTTACAAAATCATTTAATCTTTTAATTGCAAGATATATACGGCATGTAGCCTCGGTCTGCAGAGTGATTAATATCAATAGACACGTTTAACCCTTTTCCCGTTTGCCCCAAGAATACTCATCCATTTTACATTTTGTTACAAATAAATGAATGGGTAAAGGGTTAACACTTTCGTTTTAGAGCAGTGGTTCCCAACTGGAGGCAATTTCATTATTTAGGGGGCAATTGGGCAATTTAAATGTTTAAAATTTTTTAGGACAGGATAATTAAAATGACAATTGCTAAAGAACTTATGGAATATAGATACATAGAAGAAGCTTTCATTACTAAATGAGTAATGTATATTAATGCAATTCAGTTCTGTTTTTCATGTTTTGTATCTGTCGTTGCTGTTTTTCATATCATTTCATGTTATTCTGATTGAACAATTTCTGTGATTACTTCTGCATATGCCATGGGGGACATAAGGATTTTAAAAGACTTTGGTGGGACATGGCCTAGAAAAGGTTGGGAAGCACTGTTTTAGAGTATCTGTTTTGGTAAGACAGAAATTTCCTTCTAACCAGAGAATTTAAATCGATCTGTTCCTTCTTGAAATTTTCCAGATATATTGAGAGTCCAAGCTGCTCGAGGACACTCTCCAAAGTATGTGCATCGACTGAGGTCTGATCTGCAGCCGAGGTCTTTTCATTTGTATTCTGAAATTGTTACAAGATTCGATCAAAACCAAAGGCACATTTTCTAAAGATAAAAAAGGGCCTTGATATCTCAAATGTACCAATAATGCCATCGATACAGATATGCAACAACATGCAACGAACTCAGGTCATCTGCTCATAAAAATTAACTGAACTTTGCAAAAGTCTTCTCTGCTTTTTGAAAGATAATTTCAACGTAATATTCCATGTTAGCAAAAATCCTCTGGCATTACTGTCACACAGGGGGCTACGAAAAGCCCAAAATAATGAATCAAATGCGGAATATTAAAAAACCAGCCAACATTTGCTCACCCACAATGCACGATCTACACACACACACACACACACACACACACACACACACACACACACACACACACACACACACACACACACACACACACACACACACTTTCCAACATGTAATTGAAACTGACAAAGCTCTACTGTATGTCTTGTAATGTAATATTGCGCCTAATCAAATAATGTTAGCAAGTGCATTACAATTAATGTCTTATATTCGTGCTGTGCATTACACGCACAAGTAATCGTCATTTACTTTGATGCGTACTATGCATAGTTGCATACCCCATTCCGACCGGCTTGGTCTGGAACAACCTCAACCGACGTTCCTTCTGCAACAACGGCTTCAACTTCATCCGACAGATTACCACCAGAAAACGACTGATTCACAAGAATATCAAACAATATCTGTGCACCTACAACACAATGAATTCTCTTCAATTAAATAATCAAGGTGCACATATTCAAAAGACAATATCTGATCATACGATGTCCAAACTACCCTAAAATGTCGACCACTGTGGACATGAGGTGACGTCCCTACTTACGTACAGACGATATATGACCGCATAACATACACATACACCCTGGTCTATAATGGCCACGTCTGGCAAAGAAACATTGTTGAAGTTAATGAGTTAACATGCATCAGTTATAGACACATTTTTCATAATTATTATAGCATAGAAATCTATACAGAACCTTAAAATTCATATTCAACAAAAAGATTAATTATGAAACAATATGCAGAGTTCACTACATCCTAAAATATATAATTCTTACATTCAGGAATTCCACAAAACATGATACAGGCTATAAAAATGATAAAAATAGAAGAATAACTTAGTTGTGAAACTATAAACAGTTAATGATAGAATTTAACCTTCAATTAACTCTTATTTCCTTTTAGACAATTTAAACTACTTAAGCACCAGTGTTGGGAGTGATCTTAGATCACATGATCTAAAGATCATGACCTAAGATCATAATTTATGATCTTTGACTTCTGATCTGGATCAGTTTTTAATAGTGATCTTTGATTCTGACTTTTAATCATTTTTTCGGCGATGTTGATCTTTATTATCAACAGAAGTAGCCGAAGATCAAATTATACGCATTCTCCCAACTAAGTGATCGTATGGTATACTACTAAGGTGTAATAACATCTTAAATGTTATTTTAAATACCCAAAAAATTTTGATAACTTACCCTTTGAAACATCACTAATTTATTGCCAACCATTATGTATTCTATATTGTTGTTCCCATGTATTGAGTAAAATGGCAAAAAATCAAACATTCCTTGCATTTTTAGATGAAATTTTTTCAAAATATATAAGATTGATAATGAAAAGTTGTAGCTGATTGCTGTTACTGTGTAAGCAAGAAAATCTCCGGCAGTTTGCATTCAACAAAGGGTCTGCTCATGCTGAAAATGAACTGCCGTGTTCAACACTGACTGTGAACTGACATTTAGTTGCTAAAATCATCTTGAACTGTTGTTTAAAAGAAATCCATGTTTTCTGTTGTGTTTATTAATATTACAAAAGTTTGCATGCATCGTACAGTGCACATTTCTATCATATCATACATCATACAATAAATATATTTGTATGATCTTTGATCTTAGATCACTTGTAAAGAGATCCTGATCTTAGATCATATATACTCTAGTGATCTTTGATCTTGATCTGATATCAAGTTTTCTCTAGTTATCTTAATCTTTGAGCAAAATCATTTAACATGTGATCGTTCCTAATACTGCTAAGAACCAAAATTTATTATAGTGAAAAAATTGACATAAGCAAAAATTCATTTTGCAAAAAAGACAGAATTCAGTTGGAATTACCAAGACCATGTCCAACGAACGAGACTCCTCCGGTGAACGACGGATTACGACTTTTGAACAACTGAACGAGACGATTCAGTTCATTCCCAACCGTCGTTACGATGTCCTGAAGTTCAATCATGTTGACCATGTAACCAATACTGCCGCAGAAATGAAAATCTTGAAACCGAGTTGATGTACAAGTGTGCGGTCGGTGTCAGTCATGCAATGATGAGAAATAGTTTTGCAAATTAAAAATAAACATGGTTTATGACCTTGTGCTGGGAAAAAGTGTGTTCCGATCCAAACAATTTAGAGTCAAATCCAGGTTTTAGTCCAGAACACAAATTTAAACTCCCATCACAGATTTCCAATCACTAGTCTAATTCAGCAATCAATTTTCAATGTCAGAATAAAACTATCAGGTCATGAAATTCTTAACCTTTTCGCATCAGCAATCTGTATAACCAATATTTTATTAATCGAATATTGTCTTACGGTGCAGAAGGGTTAATGCCTGATCATATATTCTCGAAAATCAAGTACTCTGTGCAAGAGATATCAAATTACATCTACTCATGTGACATCAAAGTAATTTTTTTAAAATGGTGTTATACCAAGAAAAACTGATAATAGGTAATTCACAGTAATTTAAAAGACACTAATAGTCCACCGTTAGTCCAAACAGGGCTCATAGTAAGCTGAAGGACACTTAGAAGGACAATCGAAGGGACAAAAGACAAAAGCACGACCAAGAATGCTGCTTCTTTGGCTGCTAATGGATGCCCACAATATCACTAGTTACAAGGCACTCGAGGAAAAGTGTTGAACGAGGTTGAATAGCGAAAATACCAAAGAACTTGCAAAATGCAGAAAACTTGAAGAATAAGAACGCTAAACTGATAGAACTTGCCAGTAAAATGCTTGAACAAATACAGAAGCACACACTTCAAATGACAATCCATCAAGTACAGCAATAAGCACAAAAAACCACTCCTGACCATTGAAAGAAAAGGAGAAAAGCAGAGCAATGACTGGCGCAAACACAATTACCTGAACGTAGGCAGGACTACTGTAGATAAGGGTGTCCATCATGTGGTCGTTTGAGAACTGTCGCAGTTTACCAACGCTTCCGAGTGTAATGCTCTTTAATTTCCTTTTAAAAAAATCACACACAACTCACATAGTGACAAATGATCTCTGGAATACATACTTTTCTTTGAGAAAATTATATAAATTGCTTTTATCTATAAATGCATCTAATCATTTATCTTAGAAACAATCAGAGTATGCATAAACTACACGTACTTTCAATGCTTTAAGCACTTGCCCCAATAGCCAGAAACAGTGTATTAATAAAGTTTATATTAGGGTTACTATAATTAATAATAGTTATTATAATAAGAACTTTGCTTAAGTGCATAATCCCCAGATTCAGGTCAGGTCTTTGTCCTCCAGTTGTGTCCAGCTGTTTACTTCTCCAAGTCATCTCTCTAGTCATTGGCTACTTTTTCCAAGGCTGTTCGATGTCTTCCGTCAGTTTTTCCATTGAGATTCAGCCCTGCCATGATCAGATCCTCTTCCAATCCATCCACCCATCATCTTTTCCATCATCCTTTGGATCTTTACCCTCTGGTTTGTAGTTAAAAATGTATTTCTCTCTTTCTGATTATTTCAGTAATTTTTCAAATTGCCTCTACCAAATGCACTTAAACAAGACAATGGCTTACAGGGACTGCACTATTCTCAAATATCCACTTCAGTGCAACCAGCTCTTAGCAACATGCACAGAATAAATGTGAAAATAAATTGGTATACAACATTTGTGACTTAAATGGTTCCACCTGCAATATGTGCTGATAATTGAAAAAACTCCTCTCTGAAGAACAGACAGGACAAATAGCCAAGATAGCATCTAATTCAAGAAATTAAATTTTTAAAAAAGTATGGAAATGAAATGCCATTGAAATTAAATCCATTGGCCACAAAACATAGATAATCATGGTAAATGTACACCACATCCAAGATTCTTCATTCCTTTTCCCCCTTTCCATTTTTTTTCTTTTTCTTCCCTTTTCCCATTGTCCCATGAAGTTTCTTTAACTTAGAATAATCTGAGAAAACCTATTGTGTCCGCAGATTATTATTAACAGATCACAAAGGCTTCGATGCAAACACACTTGAAACAACAAAAACAGTTAAACAACAAAAACAACTAAACCAACAACAATTTACAACATTTCACCAATTTTCAAACGATAAAAAAACCCTGGCATTACCTATCAAGACTTGCAATGTGGCCACGCGTTGCACTGTGCCACGTAACGGGCAAAAACTCAATGCGGCCGGCACGCCGTTCGTCAACTGCCTGCTTAAAATGAGACTTCATCATATCACCAGCAATGCCTCGAAAGCTGTTCACTGAAGACAAGCACAATACAAAAGAATAACCAATCAAGAGCAACTACTCATTAAAAAAATTATACCAGAAAATTTATTAGACCAACATAAATCAGTCCAAGATATTAATATACAGGGTGGACCAAAAAAACTGGTACCATCCTGTTTCATTGTAAATATTTTCACAACCCCTGGGTCAAAATGCATGAAATGTTGGCATACTTCTGAAAGGTTATATTGTTAACGCAGCCACTTAAATTCTTTCAAATTAAAAAGTGCAGTGGCACCACAAACCAAAAAAACAAACAAATACAGTGAAATAAATAACAACTGTAAAGTACTATAAAACAAGAATAACATGTATTTAAGTGGACCAGCAAAATTGTCCATGTCAAATGAAAGTCCAAGTTTATCAAATCAAGTCCAAACAAACCTATTCAGTTTCTGATAGTGTAAAAAATGTCGTGTTAACAAAGAGTCTGTGTTATCCAAGTTTTTGGGGCTGTAATGCAATTAACATTCAGTAGAATTTCAAGTAATTTATTAACAACTGTCAAAAGCCATTATATCAAAATTAAAATATTAGTATTCTTGGCAATTAGCATTACACAACTCAAGAAGTTCTATTAACCATTTGCCCAGCGATCCGCATAACCCGAAATCGAAATAACCAATGGTTGTCGTTGGCGTGTCAACGTTGCTGAACTATTTCTAGGAGGGACCGCTTCTAAGGACTCAAAATATTTTACGTGGTGAAGTTCTTGTTACCATCTAAGTGGATTTTTAACATCGTCCCATTCTTACCTTCATTGACATGGCATAATGGTTCCAATTAATAATAAATAATCTAATAATAATTACATATCTAATGGTTATTTCAACAATCTCTGGAATTACATATCTACTTAATATTCATACAAAAAAACTTGTAGAAGCTATTTCTGATGCAAATATCTAGTCACAATGAAATCCTGGTCACTAACTAGTAATAGTAATAGTAATGTAATATTACAATAGCATTTCATTATACTTGTCCAGTTATAGAAGTGCCACAACAAACAGTAAAATTAACCCTTTTACCACAAGACCCTTTGGCCCGAATGGTTCCTAAACCTAGTCTTTTTTCGTTCCCCTTCGGGCCATAAGGTCATGTATATGAATAATGCATGGAAACCCATAATGCAGCAATGGCACTTTATTTATTTATTGACAATTTATCAATTTATATAGCGCAGTAGACAAGGCTAAGGCCTACAACAAGAGCGCTTAACACAGTTCGTATCCAATATTAAAGTACTTAAACGTACTGATAAGGGTTCTGTATTGCTGATGTGCTATTGTAATCGACAGTACGGGGTATGGTTGCCCCATTAATTGAAAGGGTTAATACTGCTTTGCAGTGTAATATCTAAATGAAGCTGTATGAAGTAAAACATCAGGATCTTACTTACCACAGTCGATGACAGAACGGAAACGAAGGCCACACGTTGAGCTAATGCCCTGAACGACCAAAACAAGATGATCCATTCTGGGATGTTCGTCTGTAAGAAACGCCATCTCCATTGTCAACATTCGTGCATTTAATCCTTACCCATTGCACGCAATTCAAACAATCTGTATTAACTCTGTGTCCACTGTTGTACAGGTGCACGATGGAGCAGTGGTTAGCGCACTGGTCTGCCATTCTTGAGGTCCGTGGTTCAACTCCTGGCCGCGGCAGAAACTTTTCGGTTGTTTCTGTCCCAAGCACCCCCAGTTACTGAGCTGTGAATGAGCACATCGGGTGTTAACTCGGTGGAAGGAAAGACGGCAAGGGAGAGGCTGGCAAGGACTGGACGGGCATTGAAAACTATGGAGAACTAAAAAGAATTGCTGAGGATCGAGAAAAGCGGCGACAACATGTGACTACCAACCTTCGACTTGAAGATGGCACATGATGATGATGAATTTTCATTATCATTTCAAAGTCTGTACGCATCATCGATTCTTGAAAAACACAAAATCTAAAGTGAAACTGCTTACCTTCGGGCAATTCGTCCATGTCAACAACTCCTCTCTTCACAACTCGCGGTCGCGATTCTGTCTATGAAAAAATTAACCAACCACACGTGGAGATACGCTGAAACAACTCCACTAAAACAAGTCATGAATTCACACCGACACACTACTGATAAATTTAACTAACCCAACGCCATCACACTACAGACAAGTCAGAACCAGGGTCAGATTAAACACGTTGCATATGTTTCAACTGAAACGGGCATATTCACAAAAGTTAAAAATTTATGGGCCAACTAGCCTTCTACTATTGCCAATACTGGCAGCAATTAAAATTGTTGGCTCATGAATCGCGATGATCCTTATACACACACACACACACACACACACACACACACACACACACACACACACACACACACACACACACTGTACATACATACAGGGTGGTGCCAAAAAAACTGGACCATATTAAATGCAAACCTAAATGTGACTAGTCCGGGTTTTTTTGCACCACCCTGTAAACACACACACACACACAATTGATATTATAATCACAAATTTTATCTGAAACTTTGTCTAAACATGCCGCTGCCATCATCATCATCATCATCATCACCACCCTTGGAAAAATGAGATGCTCATTAACATTAAGCACTAAATGCAGTGTCGTCGTATTCAGTGCGCATAATTTGTGCAACACATTGATTATACGCCGATACAATCAACATCATCTGTCAGCATATCCTCACCACGGTATTTCCGTATGCGTCGGGCTGTGCAGCTGCTGGAAACTGCAGAATAACCTGCGGATTGTGAATAACGATCGTCTCGCCGCTTGGAAAGACGTGACGTTTGTGAAAATCGCTCGTAAGAACAGTGCGCTTGTAGCTTTCCTATACAAAAAATAGCTCTTGAAACAAGAAGCAAAACAAGAATCACTGGTGGAGTCACTGGGGCCCGCCCCTACTTGGGGCCCGCCCCTATTTGGGGCCCGCCCCTATTGGACCGGGGCTGGTTGTGGGATTTCTGCCGTCAAGTAGTTTTGGGTGGGGGGGGGGTGGTAGGCAGTATATGAGATTGAGGAGACAGCAAGAAAGTTGAAAGCACTTCACAGGACAACATTTCTGCTTGTCAAGACTTTTTATCCAAATATGTAAATATGGTCCCCCCCCATTCCAGAATCCTGGCTAAGTCACTGACAAGAATACCAATGAATGAATAAGCCAACAACTTAAAAATTCTAAATCCAAAAACCCTTTGACTCTGACAGAACAATATTTGTAAGTAATAATCACAGAAGAAACAGAATATCAAAACAAAACAAGTTAAGCCATATTGAAAGCAAAATTAGAAGAAGAAAAAACTAAATAAAAAACCCAGAAATTGAAACCTGTTGAAAGAATTTTACTGCTGCACAACAGTATTCACAAAGAGATGACAGAAGAACTTATAACAGGCTGGACTATGCCCTACTTAATGAGCAATAGAAAGCACTCCAGGGGATTATTTATGCACTCCATAGCACATAACGGTCACTTTATTTGACATATACAGATAATACTTAACCCTCAAACCCCCGGAACCAATTATACTCGGTCAAACTGCATGTAGCTGCAAAGGTATTTGATAGTTTAAGGGTTAAGTATGCACCAGCCAAGCTACACGTTGACAATGCTTAATTTGACTGTTGTTAACATATTTGCACAGTAAGATAAACATCTGTATTGCCTCAAGCTCGGCTGAGAATTCTTCTTCATACGGCACAAATCGGTTCTCTCCGTCTGGACGGTAAAACCACAAACATCTTCTGACCGGAGACGCCTCTTCGTGCCAGTAGATGGCGGTCATCAGACGCTGTCTCGTGTTCACCTCATACCGACCGCCTGCAACGCTGACCATATGGCTCACTGGTGCACCTGCAATTATGGCACAGAAATTCAAACTAAGCACTGATGTCAACTAGACTATTAATTAAAATTTTATTATCGAGACATTGCTGCCAAAGGGACTATCTTGTGGCACTCTCTTCCCGATGACGTCACCATGGCCGACACGGCTGAGCACTTCATCAAGAGCCTAAAGACGCATCTGTTTAGGATGGGGTACAGTAGTTGAGATGTCAAAGCGCTTTTGTTGTGGGCTTCAGCCTTGTTACAGTGCTATAGAAATTGTCAATGAATGAATGCATTAGCAGAAATAGCACACAACTGTATCTTGTTATGGTTCCATCTATATAGTATGTACACATTGGTAGGGGAGGGTTGGATTTTAGAGATTTTGTGTATGCATGGTGTGTGCAATGGGGGGGTTGAAAAAAAGATAATTTTTTCCGTACGTACTCTATGGACGAGTCCTAAAATGCTTGTCGAGGGACCAGACAATACAAGTCAACGTATCCAATCACCATGTATGTGCACTATTTGTTAGCACAGCTAAACGCAGTGAAGCAAATCCTAAAAAGCTCCAAGTTCAATTCGAACGATCAGCTCAATGACGTTAATCATTAGGGACCACAGCTTTACATGGCCGAGCCGTCAAATTTGTCTGTTTCCGCAGAATTTTCACATTTTCTCGGAATTATGCAGAATTCGATACTGGCAGGGGATCACTGTCACTATGGCCACGTGTCTGATGGGCAATTTCTGACGCCACTTTTCTTTCTTCCGCTTCAGATGCCTTGCTTTGTTGCGACAGCGGCGGCTATGGACTTCCACTTTTCTTGACCTCTGGCGACCCATAGATGTATGATGTTGTTGTCTACTTCCAGTTCTTCTCTTAGTTTGTCTTTCAATTTATACCTCTTCTGTGGTCCATAATTATCATTATCATAATTACTGACTGCTTATAAACAATGTATCATTTGCATTCTCATCACCACTTCCAACTTTGCAACTGCTAATGGCACTGCTGTCGCTATTGTCATCGGGTGCTAGAACAAAATGTCATGGACAAAATGTCAGCGGACAAAATGTAACTGCAACTCTAACCCTAACCTTAAACCGTGACATTTTGTCCGCTGACATTTTGCCCGCGGACATTTTGTCCGGCTACGCTGTCATCGTTATGAATACTATTTTCTTTTTATGGAAAAGGTCAAAGATGCTAAAACAATTACCCAAGCAATAAAACGGATTTAAAAGGCAAATGGAACTTTATAGACACTTGACAGTAAAAATTCTAAAAATTACCAGAAAATATAAATTTTCATTTTGTTATTTCTCTTTCTTATTTCAACACCTACAATCTATGCTTCATACAAATTTCAAAAGCAAGAAAACATGGTCCCATACTGAAGTGAACACCCGTTTACCTCTCTTCAAAGCCTCTTCCAATTGTCTAGAGTCTAAATTGGAAAACGGTCTCCAGATGTCCCTCCCTTCGATCTTGATGCGGTGATACCAGTGTGGCTGGACCGGGTGGTACGCCTGCCCAGCCACTGGTAAGCCCACCGGTGGATGGATCTGGTAAGAATGGACCGTGTTATCTGGTTCGAGCAGGTGCGAATGGTCACCGGCAGGTGGCGCCGCAAACGCAGCGGGCGACGAGAACCCGCTCGGGTCAAAAGGCCTCGGCAGGAACCCGGGGACCGGGTGCTGAGACGGCTGCTGCTGCTGCTGCTGTTGCGGCGGTGGTCCCGGGAAAAAACCCGCCTGAGGCGGAAGAGGAATGCCGGTTGTCAGCCGGTCCGGCAAAGGACTTGGTCTGCCGTGCTCCGGGTGCGAGAACAGCTGCGGCTGGGCGGTGGAAGCCGCATACTGAGGCTTACCCGACATCCGATAGAGGTTCGCAGGAACAGTCGTGGCTGTAAAGGATGACAACATAACAATGACATTACACAACTAAAAGTATGCTTACATTACAAGACAAGAATTACGTAAGATAAATTTCAAAGCTGCCAAATGCTCATTAGGTCTTCATCATTTCAATTTAAATGTCTGCCATTCCATTCACCATCACATTTCCATAACACTGTTGATGCTTTGATGCATCTGTAGCATGGCAATGCTATGGGCAGGAAACAACAGCTGTATAACCAA
Organism: Metaphire vulgaris; assembly: GCA_018105865.1. Taxonomy (NCBI): domain Eukaryota; kingdom Metazoa; phylum Annelida; class Clitellata; order Crassiclitellata; family Megascolecidae; genus Metaphire; species Metaphire vulgaris. The sequence goes on along the minus strand of CM030860.1, from coordinate 2,550,064 downwards.
TAGACATTTCATGTTCATATACATGTTATAAAATTAATATATACAATACATGAGGCAGTCAGTTGATGGAGCAAGAACAAAATAAAAGCGCATGTATTAACTACACACAAATCAATCAATTGATCAAGCGATCAATCGATGCATTCATAGTGTCTGGAACATCAATCAATGATTTGCAAAAATTGAACTGGATGAGAGAAAAACTTGAAGAAAGGGTTGTTAAGGTGAATTCCAAATATTCCAAATCAAACCAAAGCATTTGCAGCCAAGACCTAAGAGATGACTGGTGATGAAACCTAGAAGGTGATTAAGGTGCCAGCTGTATGAAGGCAATGAATTCAGAGACCATGGAAAGTCAGTCTGCATTTACCCACCCCAGTAAGAGGTGAATGCATCAAATATAGCACAATGACACTAAACAGATGGTCATATCGTCAAGGAAACACCCTGAGATATTATAGTCTAACCAATTTTAGAACCTATGGTCTTCCGAACAGTCATCATTGAAAAAATGACAATTCATCAGACTTTGTTGCAAATGCCACAAAAAATCAAAAATCAAATAAATTCCAAATGGTAAACAGTTCTTATGTCAGAACAAACCAGAGGAGGGCAGCACTGCGCAAAAAAATCAAAAATCAAATAAATTCCAAATGGTAAACAGTTCTTATGTCAGAACATTCTGCACGAGAGGAGGAACGCTCTGCAAAGGCACCGACGATATGTCCGGCAAAGGCACAGGCCTTGGCACAGAAGACCTCACTGCCGTCTGCGCCTGTCCAACGGAGGATGCCGGTGCAGCCGAAGGAGGAGCAGCTGGTCGAGCAAAACTGAAGTCAACGGCCCTCGGTTGCAGTAGATCTGCAAATGGATCTAGCCCCCCCGCCGGCTGTTGAAACATGGAAGAAAACGGCGAAGGCTGTCGTAGATCAGGCGGAGGCGCTTGGCCGATGAAGCTGTCCGCCTCGGCATCTTCATCTGAAAGAATGTCGCAACAATGACCTAAGCAACAAGAAAAATTAGCAGCCCTATAACGTATTAAGGTTCTTTCCTGTTATCCGGACCCCAGTAGAGGGGTGGTGCAGTTGGTGTTATGGTTAGGGTTAGGGTAAGGGTAAGGTTAGGGTCAGGATTATGGTTAGGGTCAGGGTTAGGTTCCCAACCGAAAAGTCATTACACTTCACTGGGGTCCGGATGACGGGAAAGTACCCGTATTAATTTAGGGCAGATATGTCTTCTACGATCTTCTCTATAAGCTACAGCTGTTTTAAAGTAACTAATTAACAAAACAGCAGTCTGGTGTTGTTGAGCGACTAAATGAAATACACAGGGCCTTAAGACGTGGAGAGACGGTGGACGAACCTGGCGGAAGCTGATGAGAAGCCCCTTCTATCCCGAACGACGACGGCGACGGCAGCCGCAGCGACGGCCCTCCGTCGCCGCCGTCGCCGCCGTCGCTGCCGGGGACCTCGAAGAGGTCGGAGACCGGCATCAGGAGCAGGGCCGACGGCTGCGACGACGGCCGACTGTCGGAGGATCTCTCGCTCATAATTATCAGAAATTAACGAAACAAAATTTAAGAAGAAACTAAATTTATGAAATTTATCTATAGATTCATTTTGCTGGCAAAAAATCTCCGAAACTTTAATTATAAACAGAAGTCTATACACGTCGACCGGAAACGGAAACACGTTGATAAGCTGTAAACACTATTAGTCTATTACACTATGTCTAGTTACATGTAAATGGGGGGTGCGGTTATTTTGTAAAAGTCATTATAGGCCTAAATATTTTGATAATATAATATAGCATATTATGCCAATAGCAAGTTTTTTGATTGCTGCCATCCCAATAGACAGTTAAGCAACCCTTCAACTTTTCAGATCGGGCACGTCGGAACGAAGTTTTAGCAGAGGCGCATTTTTTCAGTGGCGTAGCTAAAAATAAATATTTAGGCCAGTGTTTATTCTAGACCTTCTCTGGGGAGAATTCCCCCTCCAAAGTTTTAAAATTCCCCAATTTTTTTAAAATGTTGGCTGGGTGGAAATTTCCCTCCAAAAGTGTGAAGACTCATACCTTGTCCCCCAAACATTTCAAAAGCCCCCCAATGGGGCTGTCCATTAATTACGTCAACAATTTAGGGGTTGGGGGTTTGAAAAAGTTTGACAGTTGTTGACAGGGGGTTGGGGGTCAAGAGAAGTTGACGTCAACAATTTCACTTTTTACAAATAATCAAAAAATAGGAAATTTCATGGAATACTACTTATTACAATGGAAAAAAGCATGGCAAAAAGGACATCACCACCACATTTTGACACTCGATGAGCAAAACAGGGAAAAATGGTCATCACCACAAAACATAACAACCTTGTTATTGGGATTTGGGACTAGCTGTCTTTGATCTTAATTGGGGGGGTGGTCAAAAGTTGTTGACGTAATTATGGAGGGGGTTAAGTGAAAGTTGACAGTTGTTGACAAGAGGGAGGGGGTCAAAAATTGCCCAAAAATTGTTGACATTATTAATGGACAGCCCCAATGTCAAGGTGGCTAGAATAAACACTGATTTAGGCCTAACATAAAAAACAAACCGGACAAGCAAAAAGGTCACAATTCTTCCTTTATCTTTTAAAATTCCTGACAAGCACAAAACAGCCTCGTCTTTCAGGGAGTGCAGCGCGCCCCTAATTTTTTCAGTGGGTGCACCTGCACCCTCTGCCCCCACCCACTTCCTACAGGCCTGTATAAGATAACCGATCTTTAGATAGACCTATGTCAAATTGTGAATTTGCTGTTTATTTGCTTTCATTGTAGGCAGGGCGCGATTTGCGGGGGGGGAATCTCCCCCAACTGCCCAACTGCATCCCCCCTACTGCTACATTCCCCACCACTACATCCCCCCACTGCTACAGTTTCCAACAACTACATCCCCCCAAGCTCGACATACCCCCACCCACTGCTCCAGGTCACAAATCGCACCCTGATTGTAGGCCTAATACTGTATGTTAATTGCTGATAATGACAGACGATGATCATTGTCGTCGGCCTATTTTCTGTTTCAGTATACAAAGTCATAAATAATAAATATAACACTTTTAATTAGAGGCCTAATGGATATGGCCTCCATGCAGTCTGCTACATGTATAACGAGAACAGTTTAGCTTTCTTTGATTGTATCATGTTGTAAGATAAGTTTGTTTTTAGATGTTCCTCCACACTATCCGAAAATAAGCTTACCTGTATCTTTTGTTTTATCTATTCCAAGTCCCATCGCAGGTGCGCTTCTGTTTTCCTTCTTAGGAATTTAAGCTTAGGCCATATAGCTACTGGTTGCTTTATTTGGAACCAGGTTGTGCAGGGCCGGATTAAAGTCCGAGTGGGCCTGGGGCTGAGAAAAAGGCCGTCGCCTATACCGAGAATCTCTGACAAGCAAAAAAAAGGTTATCTCGAAAATCGGTGGGCCTATTTTTATGATGGGCCGGAGGGCTGTATACAGCCCCATCAGCCCCCGCCTTAATATGGCCCTGAGGTTATGTTCCATGTCAGCGTCTTCTCCTGGGTCTGAGTGGGAGGTCTTAATCACGCTGTTTCGGTAGCTTTCTCTTACCATGATGTAATGTGACTGGTATCTTTTTTTCATTTCCAAGTGTTCTCCGCGTGTACCGTCTTCGAATTCTTTTATGGTGATTGAAACCAATGTTGTAGTTGCGAAATTTGAGGTGGGCCGGGAGGGGTTAAGATCAAGACCGTCATTTCATTGTTTTCCAGGGTGTATAAGCAGGGGCGTAAATCCTATGTGTTTTTCTGGGTCCGGACCCACCCACTTTTTTAGGAGCTGGGTCCGGCCAGGCAATGGACCCACCCACTTTTTGAGATGAATTGTTTATTATTATTCGCGAGACAATTATGTAAAGCAGTGAGAACAGCTAGATTTATTTGCCCCCAATTATGTAACTCAGAAAGACCTGCGATGTTTCCTATCCTCGCGTCTGACTGGCTATCTAGGTATTATTTAGCTCTATGGATAAACGTGACGTCACATTTTCGCATCCGTACGACTCCATTTTGTCATTTTTAGGTCTTTGGTTCGGTCAACGTGAAAACGTTTCTGCTAGCAATTGTTAATTATTATTTACTGTCTATCCTGCATTTATCATGTAAGTGCTTCTAGATAATAATTTATTTTGTTTGATGCAAAAATAGAATTGTTTTCACTTTTCAATAGTACGATTAATCTTTAAGTTCATTTTGATTAGTTGCTTTCACTTTATGACACTTACGTTTGAACATATATACTCACTGTTGGGCGATAAAACGTAAGAGCGAAATTTTCTTCGGTTTTTTAAAAAAAATTTGCAAGAACTAGTATTCGAGATTTGCTTATGCAAAATGACTGTAAAATAAAGTTTATCATGATTTCTGTGCTATCTTAATCTAGATATGGAAAGTTAGAATAATTGCGAAGCAATCGGCAAAAGTTTTTATCCAGTCAATAGCTAGGCAATTTTTGAAAGCTTTGTAATTTCCTTTTTCAAAATCCAAGCTATGTTTAGTTGTGGTCAACAGGTCGACCCGGGACCCACCCACCTTTTTACACAGATCTACGCCTCTGTGTATAAGACTTTCGACTGCAAGGCAGACAGTATTTTAAAAAATACCTATGTAGTATGCAAACTGGTTTTTGTCCATAGTAGGCTTACATGCTACATACGATACTACATAGTGGGCATACATACCAGTGATTGTAGACAGTATAGACCTAATACAATTATAAGAACAATTGAGAACACAATGAATTTAAAAACACAATTCGCGGAATTTTGTCCCTAAAAATCAGGGGGCAACGGCCCTCTGCTCCCAAAAATGACGTCCCTGGTTGAGATTTAATTTTATTAGACTGAAATTCACTGAATGACAGAAACTGCACGTGCCCGATATTAAGCGATTTTGGGGGATGTGGCCGTATGTCGTTAAACACTGCTGATGCCTGATGGATCACACGTCGTTGGACTGTTGGCCATCGTGCTCTTGTCCCTTTTACAGTGTAAAAAAGGTAAAGTTCATCCACAGGCGCTGTGCCCGTAGGTGCCCGGTGCTGATCTCCGGTTTCATGACCATCAGCCCAAAGGTGGCTAAGCCATTCATCAGCGGACGGTGGCCAGTCATTCCGCCGATCCTATGGTTACCTTCGCACAGAGGCGTCATTTGGGCTGGGGGGGCCGCCCCCAAGAAAATGAAAATATTAATTCATAATGTATTAATGTGCAACAAAAAACAAAAAGAGGGTCCGTGGCCCCCCCCCAAGGAAATGAAAATATCAATATATAATGTATTAATAACGTATTAATGTGCAAAAAAGAAAAACAGGGACGTCACTAAAAAAAAAAAAAAAAAAAAAAAAAGGTCGTCAGCTTTTTTTCGAAACTCAAACTTAGTCGGAAAAATATCTAAAAATATAAAAAAATTTAGAAAGAAAATTTTACAAAATTTCTCGCCCCCCCCCCCAAGAAAAGTGTGAAATGACGCCACTGCCTTCGCAATGTTGCCATTGCTCCTCATTTTACCATCACGAAAAAGACTGAGTCGACCTTTAGGGCTCCTGCGGGACTCGAACCCGCGACCTCCTGCTCCATCATCCAACGTTGTTACCACTCTGCTAACTTCCCGCCCAAGTGTAGGCCGACTACGCTCATATTTCTAACGTCGTATCGTCTCAACTATCGTCAAGTCGATCTGAAAGATGTTAGATTTAATGTTACTTCCTATGAATTTCTAGTACGACATGGAAGTAAAGTTGGAGAGAGAGAGAGAGAGAGAGAGAGAGAGAGAGAGAGAGATGAAGAAATCGCCGCCGAATGAACTTTGGAAATGGTCTGACGTGCTCTTGCATCACGAAGAATTGAACGAGACGCTAAGGAATATTTAGGGGGCCTATTCATCAGCATTGACCTCTGCATGCACCCCCACTCCCATTGATTCCAATCATGACTTTCGACGTATACTGTAGGAAGTCTTTCAAATCTGATTATTCTCAGTGACACGCAAAAAAGGTAATCGCCTTTTTCGCTCCGCTTTGCCTCTATCGGGGACAAGGGAGATGAGAGAGGTTACGGATCAGGACTGGTCCTCATTACTCCCAGGACCAAGTGAGGCGCAATCAGAGATATTTTTATGCCCCCTCCAAACACCCCCTCCAATTTGAGACCGACACCCCCAATCTCAGGTTTTTTGCTTGTCAGACTTCTTTGACAGGGGACTTCCAGAATTTTCTGACACCCCTCAAATTGATAATCCTAGAAATAACCCTGTGCGCAAAACATAGCTGATTAGCCTCTCCTTATACCGAGACCGTCTGTGCGTGATGAACAATCACACTCTACTAAGAACATGTAAAAGGCTTAACAGTTCCGGGACTCTCATTTAACAACCTTAGGTTTGCTGATGATATTGACATCCTAGAGCAGTGGTTCTCAGACCCATCTGTCTCGCGGACCTCTTTTGAAGATCACAAATTTCTCGCGGACCGCTTGAAAACTGAAAACAATCTGGCATGCGTACGAGCTAGGAGACCAGAGGATCCGAGTCGAGTTAGACCGTGTGTTAATGGGTCGCGTAGCATCTGACAGTCTCTAGTCACGTGCTCTGGTCCCTAGCTCTGCTCGTAAACATCTATCGACCAAAGAACTGATCTCGAACCTACAGTATACGTTGCATCACAGGTAGCCAGTGAAGATCACCGAGTACCTGAGTAATGTGGTGCCGTGATGTCGTTCGAGTTATCAGACGTGTAGCCGCCGCATCATCATCATCATCGTCATCATCATCATCAGCAGCAGCATCATAATCATCATCATCACCAACAACAGCAGCAGCAGCAGGAACAACAGCAGCAGCAGCAGCAACAACAACAACAACAACAACACGTAGCCATCGGGGTCTCGTAGTATTGCCTTCTGTCCATGTCCTCGAAGAATGGCGACGGCAGAGCAAAGCATACACTGCATATGTCTAACTTGGTCTTGCTAGTTTTGGAAATGAAGTCGTACGAGCTAATTCTCATAATAGGCCTAATATTAGACATATATAGACCTTTGGCGTGAAATGCCTCCAAATGCTCTTAGATCTAAAGACCGCAAGGTCCACCTTTCTACTGCGCAATTGGATGGCGGATAGTTTATCGCTGTCTATTCTTCGTTTGATCTCGGCCGATTGAATAGAATGCAATCACACAAGTAATAAAGAAAGAACAGCAAAAAGACGAAAACGAGAATACGTCAATCTAGGCCTACTATTGCAACGACAAGCGTAATACAACCTGTAGGCTAATTATATACAGTACTGTATTGGGCTAACAGAGCGGTGGCGAACCACAAGAACCGTCTTTCCAGTCAAGATTGTGTAACGCGGTCCGCCGTTTGAGTACCAAAGGTCTACAAAATACTTGAATACAGTATACCTAAGCATCAACATGATCTCGCTGCTTAAGTTCAATAGGCTTCAAATAGACAAATCGAGTTAATCGACTGATCTTCGTAAATTAAACGCTGTTTTCAGTTAGTGCGACATCACGTCAAAGCATATGAATATCTTGGTCTTGTTTTTGCGATTATCAGCAATACTGTAGAATGATCGATCGGTTTCGAACGTCCTTATGATCAGACAATTGCTACCTCAGCAGGGGCGTCATTTGGGGTAGGCTGGGGGGCCGTGGCCCCCCAAGGAAATGAAAAATAATTTATAATGTATTAATGTGCAAAATATCGCAAAAATTGCCAAAAATCTGCCAAAAAATATATAAAATTGCAAATTTGCCAAAATTGGCCCCAAATTTGCCAAAATTGCAAAAATTGCCTAAAATTTGCAAAAAAATTGCCTAAAATTTGCAAAAATTATATCTCGCCCCTCCCAAGAAAAGTGTGAAATGACGCTACTGTAGGTCCCCTAGGTCCTCAGTCTGGACAAGATGAAATATTCTTACAGCAATTCAAACGCACGTGCCACAATAAAAAAATAATACCTCGGCAATAAAAGATGTTCAGTGATAATTCAAATAGTTTATTATGATACAAAACAATCCTCCTACAAGTGTTTTACAAGACATTCAAGTTTCAAAAATTTCAAAGTGTTTTATCGCCTCAATGGCTCCCCAGTGGCCCCCAGTTTACTTAATGCAAGTTTCAAAAATTTCAGACGGCCATGTCTATAAGAGTTACAAGAAGATGCCAGAGTACAGTAACGTTACGAATTATGTATGATTTGTTTTTGTGTGAGCCGGGAGATAACGAGACCATCCAGATTTTCAATCGACATATTTACGATTAGTTTTTTCAAAGAGAAATGGAGGCTATGTAAGGAGACAGTCTGCAATGCAATCCTTGTCTCACAGGAGTTCAGCCAGCGGAGGAAGTAAGAGTAACAAGGTAATTTCTACTACTACAGTACTCTATATCCGCAGGTAATTTCATTATACTGTTTCTTAAAAGGATGAAACAGTCACAGACCTAAATGTTTGACTGATCTGTTCAACATAAGCCTTTTTCTTATCGGTATTCGTCTGAACAATAATGCTGCTAATGTTTCTTAACATTGAACAGTTTCAAATTATAAATGAATATGGAAAAAGTGGCACCACTGGAATGTACCTGTATATTCGACATTCACTTACCATTGCTATTTTCAATCAATTACTATTCATGACAAGTCCAAATTGCATTTCATTTGATTTGAAATTCAAATCTGAGCAGTTTCTTTTTTTAAATTCAGCGATAAAACCCTTCATATAAAAGCGGTTATCGATATTCTCGAGATATCAATTGACGCTCGACGTTCTAGTTGAGTAGGCCTAAGTCACTTGTGCTTCATATTTTGATCAAAGTGAAAGAAATCTGCAATGGAGACGGGAATCTTCGTGCGTCGTTTGCTGATGATCTTCGTCGTTCTGGTCATTCTTCTCTGTCAATTTCATCTGGTTGAAATGACGTGCACAAGTAAGAAACGATGTCTTTGTTTTAATCGCAAACGTTATTTGAGTTTTGATTTAAGCCTTGGCTCAGGCATCCAGTTTACTATAAGCTATTTCATACACTGGAAAACACCTGCAATAACATGCACGTGACTGTATTGATTTTATCTCCATTATATTACTGTATTATCGCGGTGCTTATTATCCGCAGACAGACCACAAGTCTAACTGCATCGGGGTACAAGTGCAAGGTATTATTCCATGCATATCTATTTACATAATGTATCCTTTGAGGGATATTGTTAGCCTACTTATTGATGGTCTTGAGCGTAACATTTTTAAAGATTCGAAAATATTCAGTGGCGGCTCCACCGGGGGGCCAGGGGGGCCCGTGCCCCCCTATTGAGAGCCTGGCCCCCCCAGTGGCCCCCCAGTTGGGACCCTATACTTAATGCTACATACATTAAACAACAAATGGTTGGCCCCCATGATTAGAAGTTGCCCCCCCAACGGCCCCTCCACTTGCCAAATCCTAGAGCCGCCGCTGAAAATATTCATAACTTTATTAGCGTTTCCAACTTCTGCATTTGGCCACCAACATGATTCTAACGGATGGTCATAAATAGAATCGATCTCGACATCTATTCTAGTGGCCATCAGGGTGCGATTTGTAGGGGGATGGGAAATTTTTTTCTCTACTGCCCAACTACATCCCCCCACTGAGGTGGCTACTGACATCCCAGCCAGGGAAGTCAATCTTCCCCGCCACTGTGGCAGGAAACTGCATTCATCGTCAGTAGGCCCTAGACTGGCCTAGAGGGAGAGATTTATCTTAACCTTTGAAGAAATTTGTTTTTGTTGCTGATTAAACCATTTATACATCGTCATGGATAGACAATAAAATTGACAGATCTTTTTGGTGAAAGAACAATAGTTCATCATCATCATCATCATCATCATCATCATCATCATCATCATCATCATCATCATCATCGACGTCATTTCACTGTTTTTCAGGGGGCAAAACACTTTCGACCTGACAAGTTACAAGTTTGCGAAAAAGCTGACGACCTTTTTTTGCTTGTCAGCCAATTTTCACGGTTAGTTAAAGTAGTTACTTCAAATTACTCGACATCATCAAGCACTCCTTTAGGGCGTGTAAAATCTAAATAACACAAACGTTGGCAAACAAATTTCTTTCCCTCGAAATCAGGGGGGGGGACAAATGCACTGTTCAATCCTGTCAATTATGTTGAAAAATGGGTATGCGATAGGCGACAATCCCGACATGCTGCCTCAGATGCACCAACCGGCAAAAAATTGACAAGACATCTGCGTCAATTCCTGCCATGGTAACTCTGTATCAGTGTTAATGATACTTGCTTATATTAGTTACAGATTTTAAATTGTTGCAACTTGAAGTTGGGCTATTACATTTATGGCTTAAATAAATGGTGTGTGACAATTTATAAAAATAATATTGAAAATTAGAGCAAAGTAATGTGCATTGATCCCACCATTTCCCATGCCTCCCCCAACTGCTCGCCATGCCCCCACTGCTCCAGGTTTCGCACCCTTGTGGCCATTCATATCTTGTAAAATGTGTGCGTTTTGTGTAATATACAGTATAAGGCCTAACAAGAGTTGGCGAGTTTTTCCAGCGAATTCGACTATTCTAGAGATAGTTAAATTTAATCAACTAAGCGTACATGTGTAAATTGTACTTCTGAAAGTCATCATGCCCAAAGGCTGCATACGTTGAATTGTGTTTTCAGTCAGATTTCTCATATTTTATGCAAAAATGGCTTTAAAATGTCGCTATTTAGAGGGTTGCAAGCAGGATTATCACTGCGGAGCTGGGCGATACTGTGACTACAAAGACTGTTGCAGGTACGTTTGATAGTTATAAAAGTCATGCAAATGTCTGCAATAAGACCTAGTATAATTGTCATAATACAGTATTAGCCCTCTATATAACTGAAAGCATTATTGCTTACAGTATAATCCATAGACAGTACTAGAATTTCTGTGATTCGAATTCAATGAGCTATGAAAACAATGTTTTGAAACAGTTCATTCAATCATTGTGCTCTGCCGTATTTGAAACGCTAGCATCTCAAAACAACAGCGTTAAGCGCCATGTAAATTCATTTACAATGTGTCCAAAGTCTTGGACGTTGACGATTGTAACTCCTATTTCAATGTAAAACCTTTGTTATCGTCAGGAAATACATTTGTACGACACACGCATTAGATTGGAAGCGCTTTCGATCAGTCATTTAGAAGAAGCGCCAAATGAACGAATTATTACTTATATTCATTCGCATTGCAATGCACGGAATGTCTTATTTTAAACGTTTGCACAGGCGTGCTGACCTCTTTCCTTACTAAATGTGCCTTTTTCCTGCTAATTTTCACACAGAAAGAAACCGTAGTAAGACGTATTTCATCGAGCATCGAAAAACCCGAAATGTTGGCAGTAAGGTGAGTGGCATTAATCCTGCACATGAATTTCACAGGAACATTATATTATATACATGTCTAGAAATTTTGGCCAGGCCAGTCTCGCACTCTTCGGGGAGGCTTGGTTCTTCGGATAAAATAGTTATTAAATAAAGAACTACCAGTTACATCTGAACGTTACGGTTCACTTTAGTAAAGAAATTATTCTGTTAATTTTTTAAATAAACTTTTACAAGTGCCTCACATTGCACATTGGTCGCAAGAATGGAAATATCAATGCAGCGAGTGATCCAGCGAAGGCATTATGTATGTTCTTTCCCAACATAGTGAAGTTTCTCGACAATAAAACTAGTTCTTTATAATAACCAGAAATCTCTAAATTCGGCCAAACCGTTCATCACTTTACACTACACCCGGACAGGTCCGTCGGAACGAATTTTCAGCAGGGGTGCAGATTTTCTCCAGGTAAAAGCAGTGGCCTCATTTCACACTTTTCTTGGGGGCGAGATAGTTTCTAGCAAATTATTGGCGATTTTTTGCAAATATTGGCAATTTTTGGGCCAGTTTTATCAAATTTTTGCAATTTTGGGGCCAATTTTAGCTGGAAAGGGGTGCAGACAGATTAGCAAATCTTCTTTCCAGGCAATCTAGACAATCTTCTTTCCAGGGGGTGCAGCTGCTCACCCTGCACCCCCACTTCGTACGGGCCTGCACCCGGAGGTCCATTCAGGAATATCTTTACACCCCCTAACACACCCCCAACACCCCACAATTTGAGGTCGACACCCCCACCCAAAATTTGGTTATGTGACAATGGTACGCATACAAAATGCATATTAATTAGCTCTGAACACCCCCAAACAGAGAAGAACACCCGCAACCATTATGGTCGGATGACCTTTTTTTTGCTCGTCAAACTTTTTTTCGGTAGAAACTTCCAAACTTCGACACCCCCACCCTCCCTCCAGATTTTCCCGACACCCACCAAAATTCACAATCCTAGAAATAGCCCTGGGTCCATTAGATCAGTCATTTAGATCAGTCATTTCATTCCTTAAAACTTATTTATTTCCTCCTTAAGTCTTGGTATAGTCCTGACTGATTTTTGGTTTTGACCTGGATCGAACCGACCCTCCTCAGCTACAGTCTGCTCTGCCGATGAGCACTGCGGTTTGTGGTCTGAGGCGTCCCCGATGAACACCTATGTGTTTGAAACGGACGATAAAATTAAATTTAATAATAATAATTTGCTAAATCTGTAATCGTGCTTTTTCATACAAACTGTCCTGTGTCTATATGCTGTACTGCTCGCCTTACTTTCTCGCGGTAAGCCGACTTTGAATTATAATAGAAAACGTATCTAAGATAGAGTGATCTTTGCATGCTCATCGATAGATTATATATCAACTAGGCTTTATACTGTATTTATTATAACAAAACCAATTATAAGTCATGTCGATGCAATTGTTTTGTAGATGTCATACGGAGAAGGAAACTAATTTCACATTCGATTTCTTTAAGAACTTGGATTAGATTTATTGAGTTTAAAGAAAAATTTAGAAGTCATGTTATACCATTCATTTTTGGTTTAGTTTTTTCCATGGTTTATTAATTTCTGTCGCAAAATTGAAATAAATCCAAATGAAAATGTTATGCAGTGTATGTGAGTGTTGTTGGCTTTTATGTGTTTGTGTGATGTTTCAATCCGCCCATGCAACCCAACGCGGCACATAATATTCAAGATAAGTATAAGCATCCATGTAAGATCCAAATGCTACATTGAAGGCAAGCATTGTTTTAACGATCACAATATAATAGCCAGAAAGATATTTCGAAAGTTCAGAGAACTCTTCATAAAGGATTCCTGTTCTAAAGACAGAAGAGACCATCAGCACCGCCACCGCACTAAACATTTTCCTATCTCGTAGCCACGTTGCTGCCCCCAGTGTTTTATCCAAGCCTGTTTGGAGGATTTCCTCCCTGCCCCAAAACCTCAAAATTCCCCTCCGAAATTTTCAGCAGTGACACGAACTTTTGCACTGAACTGTGTCGTTCTTTCCCTATAGCTAAGTCAATTTTACCCCCAAAGGCCTGGGGTCTGGATAGAACTCTGGCTACCCCAAACCAGTTTCTGCACGCAGGCTAGGCCAAGACCCGCCCCGCGTAAGCAGCAGCCCGACCAAGGCCGAGGTTACCCACGACTGCCATTTCCGGAATCAGAGTAGAATTAGCATATATAAAAATACGCCATTCATCTAGTGCTATACTTGCACATTTAAACACGAATCAGCAATAATCAAGACAACAAAATAATAAAATGAATCGAAACAATATCTCGTTCCATAGACATAGTGCAGTAAAGTAGAGTAGGTATAGTTAGATTAGGCACAGTTTGCACTATACACTATACAGTATCATTTTACGAGGTGTTTGTGATCAATGAAATAAGAAAATCTGCTATTGAGTATCTACCAACAAGAGTAAAATTTTACCTGGATTAGGTTCATTGAGTTTAAAGAAAAATTTAGAGCTCATATTATATCAATTATTTTTGTTTTTTATTTTTTCCCATGATTTATTAATTTTGAAAATGTTATGCAGTGTATGCGAGTGCTCTAGACCTTAAAGTAAAATTGCCTGGCAAAGTAGTCATACACGATTATCAAGACACGTAAAATAACAATTTTGCAAACGTTCAGTTACAATGAGTTGAATAACAAACGGACAGCGTTATTAATCAGCGTGTCCCGGTTATATTTGACAGCGTAAACCAACAGTTTGTCGAAGAATAGATAGTCAATAAGTCTTACATACTGTACACGGGGTACTGATCTGATTCTTCTAGTGGTTTATGGCGCCAGGAAAGTTTCATTCGACGACCTTTTTTGCTCGACGCTTTTTCTTTTTAACACGAAAACCTTAAAAATTATCGACTTGGCCCCAGTGTCTGCAAGCCAGTGGTATCCAATGTGGAGCGATACGTGATTCACATGACTATGCATATCATGATATATCATACATTTATCTCTGCATCCATCACTTGAAGCCTTTGCATAATTACAATGAAACATACATCTACCGGTTCTGTCATTTATATCAATTTTTGCCGAATAACCGCTTAATTTTTGCATTCAATGGGCCTAAAAGGCGAGCATCTGAAATCGTTGTCTTTATAGGGTGACTATGCTTGCTTGATGTTTTATAAGTTGTACAAAGAAACAGAAGCGAAAAAGTGAAATATCGTCTTGTAGAGCTTTTAATACAGACTCCAACGCTTTAGAACAGTTTCCTTTCAGTGACTGACCCCGGCATAAACGGAGGTGGTTTCAACAGTGGCGTAGCGAGGCAAAGTGCCGCCCGGGGCGAGAAAAAAAGTGCCGCCCTCAATTCTCCGAAAACGTCTGACAAGCCAAAAAACGTTATCAACTGTCCTCCAAAAAAGTCTCTGATAAACCAAAAAACCTTATCAATTCTCCAAAAAAGTCTCTGACAAGCCAAACAACGTTATCAAAAATCTCCAAAAAGTCTCTGCCCCAAAATAACGTTATCAACTCTCCAAAAAGTCTCTGACTCTTCCCCCAAAAATCTAAAAATCTGGGTTTCAATGTTTCCTTAGAGCAAGTCGCCTGGGGATAAAATCTTCCTCTACGAGGGTTCGCTTGGCATCACTGGAAGTTTCAATGTTTGAGATTCAGGAGAAGTCACTGAGTTATTTTCTTAGTTTTTCTGGCAATATCATACAAGGGTTCAGCTTTATGGCATCTAAACTCCAGCAAAAGTTTGAGATTTACTGTCCATTTATTCGCGGAGTTATTTTCTTTGATTAAGTTTTCTGGCAATATCATACAATTCTATCTCAGCTTTATCGGCATGTTTCGACTCCAGTCAAATTTTAGTTTATACTCTAATCTGGTCATCCATTTATTATTGGAGAAAATCTTAAAAGAGGATGAAATACAAATGAACGGTCCAATTGACAAATGGAGCAAGAGACAGACAAGAGTGGAAGAAATCGCCAGCTGTTTAAAGAGATGGTCAAATTTTAGTGTATAATCCATCTAGTCATCTAGCGAATCCGTTTCCCGCAACGGTATCCAGCGAAACTACTGATCTGTCGGGATGTTTCTAAGTGCCAGACCGATGGCTAGAAATCCATCGGCCGGAGGGCTTTGGCTGGTTGTGGCGGTTTGAACGGGATCCGGATCTGTTTGGATTCGATCTGCGTGACGACAGCGTTGGTTTCACTGTGAACGGGGAAGGCGACGAGAACGCCGTTGCCATCTTCCCCCGGCCTATGATTACAGACCAGCGGCGGTTCCACCGTGTTGATGACTGGGGTTGCATCCCCACCAGGGTTCGGGATGACCTTTTTTGCTTGTCAACCTTTTTTCCGGTGAGTTTTTTTTAAATTTAGTGAAAAATACTGCAAATGACCTTCTTTTTTGCTTGTCGGCTTTGTTGACAAGGTTTGTTAACATTTAGTGGACAAAACACTAACAATTAATTTTTTCTCTCTTTTCTTTTTTTTCTTCTTCACTTTGCATCCCCCACCAACTTCCTATAAATTTGTGTCATTTCTCTCATCAAGAATTCCCGTAACCGCCACTGTTACAGACTATGCCATTCTAAGTCATTAACATTTCGATAAATTAAAAAAATAAATTCTATTCATAATGAGTTCTCCGCCGTGATAAGAGTTTAAAAGAGGTCTTTCAGGTGCAACTAAAAAACTGATGCAATTTATTGCGAATGTTATCAAATTTGTGTGCGCTCTGGCCGCGTGGCTGTACAGTGTATGGATTGATGAGTTGGCCTATTCGTGATATCGGACTATGACATTCGCGCTCGAAGTCATTAGCATTTCGATAAGTCTTCAAATTATTAATTTAAATTCTATTCATAATTAATGAGTGCCCCGCCGTTATATCTGTATTCGAAGAGATCTATCCAGGTGAAAATGAAAATCGTTTCGAACTGCTGATGCAATTTCTGACTTAAAAGAAATAAAATACGGTGTACCCCAAGGCTCAATTCTAGGCCTCCTTTTATTTTTAATATATATCAATGATCTTCCCAATGCCACTAATCTATTTAAATTCTTCCTTTTTGCTGATGACACAAGTTTAGGGTTAAAATTGATAACATTAGTTTTAGATAAGTTAAGTGCTAATTTATTACATAGAAACCAATCTGTGATATTAATCAATTACAGATTTGTCATGGTAGTAAATACGTTATTATCATCATGACTAGCAATAAGATTAGTATCATCTGCATATAACAAATATTCAAAGAATTTAGTGGAGTTAGGCAAATCATTAATGTAGAGAAGGAACAAAAGTGGACCTAGAATAGAACCTTGTGGTACTCCATGTAATATATTATTTAGATCTGATTTGGAATTATTAACACTAGTAAACTGCTTTCTATTAGTTAGGCAGTTGGTTAGCCAAATTCACGCGTGCTCTGGCAGTGAAGTCATAAATCGATCGATTAGTATTCAAGATAACTGACGAAGTTCGTGTTCGATTAGCATTTTATTTCATTTCAAAGTCAAAACTGAGCACTGAGCAATTTATTTATTCAAATTCGGCGATAAATTTCTGCGTATAAAAGCAGATATTGATATTCTCGAGAAGCAAATTGACGTTCGACGCCTTACAGTGTTTGAGCAAGTCGCTGGTGATTTGAGTGGACTTCGTATTTTGGCCAAAGTGAAGGAAATCTACAAAATGGAGACAGGAAACATCATTCGCCATTGGTTGAAGATCCTCGTCGTGGTCATTCTTCTCTTTCACGTGGTCGAAATGTACTGCGAAAGTGAGATTCAATGTCATTGTTTTAATTTTTTTAAACGTTATTTGAGTTTTGACTCAATCAATCAATCAATCAATCAATCAATAAACTTCTGTGACTCCGCTATCGTAATGCCCAGGGCATCAGCCGATGGCGCACCAAATCCAAATAGCATTAGAACCAGTTCAATCCGGAAGATCAGCCAGAACAGCGGGGGAGCAATTTAAGAGGGGTAAGCCAAATCAAACAGATATGTTTTATGACCAGGTCTGAAAGAGGATAAATTGTCAACCATGCGAAGTGATATTGGTAACAGGGCCGCCGAGAGGGGAAGCAGGGGAGCAACTGCACGGGGCCCGGTGGTCTAGGGGCGGGCCGATGATGAATATGTACAATTAACAATAATATGAATAATAACACTAACGTATAGAGGGGGACCCGGCGAGCAAAAAGGGGGGCCCGGCGTGAAAAGCGTGACAAGCAAAAAAGGTCATCACCTAATTTTAAAATGTAAAAGAGGCAAAAAAAGGTCGTCAAGCAATTTTATTCTGCACAAGGGCCCGGAATTTCTCTCGACGGGCCTGATTGGTAATGAATTCCAAAGATTAGGGCCACACACTGAGATACAACTAGCGCCCCAGTTACTGTGTGGGAATAAGGAACAAAATGACGCTCTTTATGACGCATCAAGTTCACCATAAGCTATCACATACACTGAATAACACCACTCATAAAAATGCACGTGGCTGTATGAAAACAATAACTACTTATTACGACTTTCTCAACTATGCTACTACTACACAGTGCTTATAGTATCCCAATGCTCGGTTATTTACATAAAGTATCCTCTGTGGGATATTGTTGACTCATTCGATTGTGTCTGAGCATTAAGTCTTAAAGGATCAAAAACATTCAGAACGTTCTTAGCAGGGATATTTCTACAACCCCTAATTTGAAACCGACACCACCAAACACACACACCCAATTTCAGCTATGCGATGACCTTTTTTTGCTTGTCATACTTTTTTGGCAGGAGACCCTCAGAATTTACCGATACCCTTCCCCAAAATGATAATTTTAGAAATATCTTAGAAAGAAATGACTGTTTCTCGCAGTTCTGAACAGTTATGTCCAATTGTCCATAAGTTGTGTTAACCCATGGATTGGGTTGGGTTGGATTGGGTCAGACTTTTCCATATTAATGGTGAGTTGGCTGGGTTGGGTCAGAAAATAAGTCACGGTTTAAGAAATTGTAATGTATTACGGTAGGTTGGGTTGGGTCGAGTAACCCTATTACCGGCATTGGTTGAGGGTAGTTTTTAGATTTTATAAGTTTGGATTAGGTTCTAAGAAATTGGCCCATGGATATCTATGGTTCTGACGTCTGCATTTGGCCGCCAACAAGATTCAAAATGATAGTCTGTGTTTTGGCTATAAATGGTTATAATTTTCAAACTATCTGGGCAACGTATTTAGTGGCCATATTAGATATTGGTGCACATGTGCTTTTGATAATGTTTAGCAAGTGTTGGCGAGTTTTAGACAATTTAGCTATTTAAACTATTAAGGGGCTGTCCATTAATTATGTCAACAATCTTGGGGCAATTTTTGACCCCCCTTTGTCAACAACTGTCAACTTTCAGTTACCCCCCATAATTACGTCAACATTTTTGACCCCCCAAGATCAATGACAGGTCCCAGTAACAAGGTTATTATTTTTGCGGTGATGGCCATTTTTCCCTGTTTTGCTCATCGAGTGTCAAAATGTGGTGGTGATGACCTTTTTTGCCATGCTTTTTTCCATTGTAATAAATAGTATTCCATGAAATTTCCTATTTTTGATTATTTGTAAGAAGTGAAATTGTTGACGTCAACTTCTCTTGACCCACCTCCCCCTGTCAAAAACTGTCAAACTTTTTCAAACCCCCTATAAATTGTTGACGTAATTAATGGACAGCCCCTAAGCGGATATTTGAAGTTACATTATACTGCAAGTCGTCGTGCACAAATGCTATTTGCGTCGAATATTGTCTGTTCAAACTGTTTTTGTCGCATTCGTACGAATAATAACGGCTTAACAAATTCGTTATTTAGATGCATGCTTTGAGGATGTGGAATGCCCAGACAATCAATACTGCAACCTTTTTGCATGTTGCGCGTAAGTTAAGCAGTTATAAATGTAATGCAAATGTATGTGATTACTTATTAATATAAATATTATAGTACAGTAGAGTTGAAGGTCTCTGCTTATACTGTATATTGTATATGCTGGTATATTTATCTAATATAATTATTCTATCGAATCTTCAGAAACGATGCTTTGAAACAGTTGATTAAGTCATTGTGTCCCACAGTATTTGGCTTGGCCACCAGCATGATTCTAACTTATGCCATTTGTGTTATGTGACATTTATGCGACATTTGTATAGCGCCTCTTCTATTTCTACTCGAGTTATGGTTATGATTAGGTTTTATTTTTGATAACTTTTCTAGTGGCCAATCATAAATTTTTGTAAATGTCGATGTGCTTTGTATATCTCTTCTTTCTTCTTCTTTCTTTCCTTCCGCCTAGGCCTAGAAATGAATAATACTTGAACAGCGAACACATCGGCTGAGAGGTGAGCGATGAAACTCTTGCAGATGGCTTTCTAACTTATTACGAATATGTTGCCTACTTTTGAACGTTAGAATTCGTTTTATTCAAGAAATTATCATATTAGAAATCTTGTAACAGGGTTCTCGCATGGACAATCGTGTTTTTTCAGTGGTTTTCACACAGGCTTACTTAGCCTCCTAAACCACTTAAAATCACATTATTCATCATCATCATCATCATCATTATCATCATCATCTTTGCTTTCTGCCAGCTCATCAGCGGCAATAGCTAGACACAAATGCTTCCAAGAAGTTCTATCTTCTGTCAATCTGTCATCATCATCATCATCATCATCATCATCATCATCATCATCATCATCATCATCATCATCATCATTATTATTATTATTATTATTATTATTATTATTATTATTATTATTATTATTATTAATGCAGGAATGGAAATTTCAACAGACTGATGTGATACAGCAGAGGCATTAAACCACTGGAATTCTGTGAAATTCCAACTGCCTAAAATACTTCATCATTCGAACTCAATCTGTATGCGGCATGCCTATACCGCGCATTGACTTACGTTGTTACAAAGGCTCTAGAGTCTAGACTCTGTCGCATAACAATCGTGCAAAATTTAAAACATTGCATAGTTCAAAGTAACAGAATGTTTTCGCTGCAAAAAATATATAGCCCAGAAATCTCTACATTTAGACAAACCAATCATCGCTTTACGATACGCATTGATGCAGGGGTTAAATAACTTAAATTGAGCCGGATCTTACAGGATCTCCGATCCGGGACGTCTGGCAAGAGATCCGTCACTGCCGACGTGAGATTCGGAACGTACTTTTTTATTCGTTGTGATCTTTTATTGTTTACTTTATAGCACTTTGCATGCACGGAAAAGAAACTAAAATGTGAACTGTACTCTAAATGTTCGTTTAAAATGAATAAAAAAAGTTGTGAAGAAATTTTGTGACCGGTAGAAAAAAATAAGGAGATCCAGCACCTCTGAAAAAGTAACTTAACCACTGCATTGATGTCTAATTAAACCAGTCAGTCTGCTAATTATTCTGTTATGGTGCTGTTTCATACAAAATTTCCCTACCGACTTGTTCGCTGTCCTTTGTGGTGGACCTTTTGGTGGTAGGTTTACTTTGGAATACGATAGAGAGCTACCACATGTATGCAAGAATGGTTGTCATTTAGCCTATGCATTTTCTTTGACGACGAGTTATCAACTAGGCCTTATGTTTATCATTTACTGCAACTCTTATAATTCATGTCGATGCAAATCTTTTGTAGATGTCATACGGAGAAGGAAATTCATTTCACGATCCATTTCTTGAAGAACTTTAGATTAAGTTTACTGAGTTTAAACAAAAGATTCAAACTCATGTTATACCAAAAACTTTAGTTGAGGTTTTGTCGGCCTTTTTGGCAAGGTTTATTAACATTTAGTGGCCAAAACACTAACAATGACCTTTTTCTCTCTTTTCTATTTTTCTTCATTTTGCATCCCCCCACCAACTTCCTAAGATTTTTCGTCCCCCGCCTAGAATTCCTGGAACCGCCACTGGATCGTCTTCTTATTTCTTTTAAAAGTTTGCAGTACGTTACAGCGACGCTATGATTTCTTTACTAACGGGTGCTTTTTCCTGTCAATTTTCAAACAGGTTGAGACACCCTGGGTAGTAAGACGTATTTCATCAATCATCGAACAACCGAAATAACGGCAGTATGGTGACTGGCATCAATCATTGTGCAAATGACTTTCATAATAACATTACATGTGAACGTTACGTTTAGTTTTACTAAAGACTAAAATTCTAAGACTATTCTAAAGACTAAAATACTAAAAATTCCCCGCCCCAAGTTTTTAAATTCCCCCAACAACTCCCAACAACAACAATGTGACAACACCCAAAGAAATTTCTATATGTTGCATTGAGGATGGAAATCCCCCCAAGTGTGACGAGTGGGGGGGGTCTTTTAAGAGGGGAAAATATAAGGATTATCATTTTTTCTCGTGAGAGCATTGGAGAAGGATATAAGATGACCTTTTTTTGCTTGTCAAGGTTTTTAGACAGACAAACCTTCTCCCCAAACATTTCAAACTACCCCCCCCCCCAATGTCAAGGTGGCTAGAATAAACACTGCAAGTTCTAATATTGCGTATCGGTGCGAGAGTGGAAACATTAATTAAGACACTGATGTGATCCAGGAGAAGACCTATGCGTGTCCTTTGCCGGCGATGCTTTTACTGAATCTTAAAAGTGTATTGATATTTTCATTTTAATATCTGCTTCTTTTTGATCGGTAATTCTTGCAGCTTTTGACCTAAAATTTATCACACACGCCTCTGTGATAAACGTTGAAAAGTTATAAACCATAGGCTTTATGTTTATCATTTACATCAGCTCTTATAATAATTCATGTCGATGCTATTCTTTTGTAGATGTCATACGGAAAAGGAAATTCACTTCACGTTCAATTTCTTAAAGAACTTGTATTAGGTTTAAATAAAATTTCTAACTCATGTAATCAGAGCCGTCGGAACGAATTTTGGTCAGGGGTGCAGATTTTTCCGAAGTTAAATTTTTCTCTTTCAAATCCTTGACAAGCAAAAAAATCATCAACGCTCAATTTTGCCTCAAAAAAGCTTGACAAGCAAAAAAGATCATCTGCACACTCTGCATCCCTATACTACTACTACTACTACTACTACTACTACTACTACTACTACTACTACTACTACTAATAATAATAATAATAATAATAATAATAATAATAATAATATTAATAACTATTGAACGTTGCACAACTTTGAAGTTGAATTTATACAAGCTGACAGATTAACAATTTTCAGCTTCGTTCACAGCGTCTAAATAAATAAAACGTATCTGTTTAAGCAATTAATCTTAGGGCACTCTACTAATATTGGTAATATCACCTGCCAACAGGGATATTTTTACACCCCCTAGAAACCCCCAACACCCCCCAATTTGAGGTCGACCCTTCAAATTTGGTAATGCGACAATGGTATGCATACAAAATGCGTACTAATGAGGTCAGAACAACCCCCCTCCCATTGAGAAGGACACCCCCAGCTTTTATTCCCGGATGACGTTTTTTGCTCGAAGTTTTTGGTTGCTTTTGGGACCTGACTACGTTTTTTTGCTTGTCAGCCTTTTTCGGGCATAGACTTAAAAATTTCGACACATCCAGATTTTCCCGACACCCCCCAATTTCAAAATCCTAGAAATAACACTGCCTGCCCATTCCGAATGGACACTACTTAGGCTATGTTAACATATCTTTGTCTTTTATAACTTAAAGCAATTTTTGTCCATCTGAGAATATTCCCTTCTTCGGGACATCAATTTGGTAGCCAGTCTCGTGTGGGGTACTTTATCAAATGCCTTAGGGAAAATCTAGATATATTATGTCTACTGCCTTACCCTCGTCTAGGCTATCAATATGTTCGATTTCAGAATTTTTTACATAACTTTGTAGATTACAGAAGTTATGCACACTGATCTGCAATTTCTTGATTCATTTCGTTGTCCCTTCTTGATTCGTGGGGCGACTACTGTAATGCATCTCTCCAGCAGGGGCGTAGCCAGGAATTTGATTTGAGAGGGTATAAATATTGGGGTGGGGTAATAAACCTTAACTATAAACCATATAAACTACATATAATCACATATAACCACATATATATATATCACATAAAAACTTTAAGGTAGACTGAGTTTGAGAGTATATATACCGATATAACCCCCCCTCGTCGCTACGCCCCTGCAGTCTCCAGTCTTTTGCTTGTGGTTCATCCGCAGTCTTAAGTGATCCACTACAATCCCATGCCCATTTTCATTTCCAACCTCATAAAGAAGCTTTGGATGTATCATGTAAGCAAGGACGTTGCGACGGGGGGAAATCGGTATATATATACCCCGTCCCCAATCAGGCTACCTTAAAGTTTTTAATGTTTTTAAAAGATTTTCAATGTTTTTTAAAGATGTCTACTCTCCTCCAAATCACATTTATACACCCAAATCAAATTCCTGGCTACGCCCCTGGATGTAGGCCATAAGCCGTGTACAGTAACCCTGGGTTCTTGTCTGCCTTTAAAAAATTGATCAAAACCTTGTTATGCACCTGCAGCTTTGAAGGAGATCTTTCCTGGTGCAAATGAAACATCGTTTTGAACTGTCGCTTTATGAATAACTTATTGAAGATGTCATCAAATAATATTCATGCGCACTCTCTCGCGGAGCGGTTGCAAATCGAAGGATTAGTATTCAAGGTAATTAACGAAGTGCGTGCCGACGACTCCGATTAGCATTTTAGTTCATTTCAAAGTCAAATCTGAGTTGTTTAATTTTCAAATTCGGCGATAAAATGCTGCGTATAAAAGCAGCCGTTGATATTCTCGAGCAACCAATTGACGCTCGACGCTCGTATTTTGGTAGATTGTGTTAGAATTAGACTTCACGGTTTGACCAAAGTGAAGAAAATCTGCGAGCAATGGAAACAGGAATCATCATTTGCCATTGGCTGAAGATCCTTGTCGTCGTCATTCTACTCATTCATGTGGCCGAAATGTTCCAAATTTCTTCGTGCTACAGTGAGATTCAATATCATTGTTTTAGTCACAAACGCTAAAACTGAATTTTGACGTATCGCGAGTTCACGCATCCAATTTAATAAAAGCTATCTCATACACTGGGTAACGCCTGCATAAATAATATAGCCTAATTAAATATGCATGTGTCTGTATGAAAACACAGCATCCGATTACTTTAATATAAGCCATCTCATACACTGGAAAGCACCTGCATACATATGCATGTGTCTGTATGGAAAAATATTTCTTTTGTGCTGTCTCCTTCAAACCACTAGCACTGCATGGCTTAGTATCCCAATGCTAGTTTATTTGCATAAAGAATCCTTTGTGAGATATTTTTGACTCATTTGACTGTGTATGAGCATAAAGTTTCTAAAGAATCAAAAATATTCGGAAATGACTGTTTCTCTGCAGTTGGCCACCAACAAGATTCAAATGATGCCATTTGTGTTATGTTTATGTTATTAGAATCTACCTGGGCCACGTTTCTAGTGGCCAGTTTAGACGTTGATGTTTTAGAAATAATATTTGATAAGCACTGGTGAGTCTTAAACCGTTTTACTGTTTAAACTGTTAAATAGATTAGCCTATACATCTGCGAGTACGTAGGCTTTGAACGTTGAATTGTCTGTTCAAACTGTTTTTTTCGCATTTTATATGAATAATTATGGCTTAACAACTTCATTATTTAGCGCCTAAAAAAGGGCCATGCGTTTCGGATGATGACTGCGACAGCAAGTATTTTAAATTCCCCTGCGACATAAAGAAAGGGGCGTGTTGCTGGTAAGTCTTGGCAGTTATGAATGTCATGCAAATGTATGTGATTCAGTGGCGTGTAGAGAGTGGTTGGCGCCCCGGGGCCAAAAATTTTTTGGCGCCCCTTCTTTCTGATCTGATGGTTGACGGAGCAAAAAAGGCTGCCGCTCTTATTTTGAAATCTTTCTGGGCCATTGTCATCTTCAGCTTATCTGGAACTGGACTGTTTTTCAAGTGGCCAAAATTGTTCCGTTGCAAATATTTACTACCAGTAGGCCTATTGCGCCCCACTCGGTCGCACTTTTGTCGTTTCAGACATATCGTCCATCGTCTGTAATCTTGGTATTCGTAATATATTTATAAAAATAATTACTTACAAACCACAGGCCTGCGTAAGAACTAAATTTCATTAAAAAGCATGCATAATGTGTCACCAGAAATAGCATGGCGATGCTTTCCGATACTTAGATAAGAGATTTATATGTTAGTTTTTAAAAAGATTTATGGACTTATTCTGAATCTATGACGGCTATATTTTCTTACCAATTCAGTAGAATCCTGTCGCTCGGGCCTATATAGAAATCCCGATTACTGTATATAGAAGTTTAGGAACCGGACCCGTCCAAAACAACGTTAATAGATACATCGAACTCGCTCATTTCGAAATCTAGCTGATATCGGGTGCCTTGCGCTTCGATTTAACTGGATTATAATGTAAATATTTGACTTTGGTCGACGGCGGTTTGCTTATACGTCATTTGGCTATTAACATGACACCTCTGCTCCTACACCTCCTCCCAGTGGTGATGTTGGCTATTCCCTGCATTTATGCCCTCCCCCAACGCAAATTTCCCGGCAATAGTCTGGTTTTGCTCACCCTATCCTTAAATCTCGACCTCTTTGGAAACCGATATACATTACAGTGCACTTCATGTCATGTCATGTCATAAAGCCGTCGTCGCTATGCGAAGGTTGGCTGCAACGTTGAGCAATAATTCTCCACACTGCTCCCTTTTTTAGCTGCTTCCATTATTGAAGCTCCTTTCATTTTAGACCATTCATAGTTATGCAGACGATGGACAGATCTACTCGTCATGCTTACCCTCGGAAGTGGAGCGCCTACGGATTCGTTTCACTGACTGTATAGCAGCTATTGTTACGTGGACGGAAGAGAATCGGCTTGCACTGAATCCGGCCAAGACTGAATTTTTGTGGATGAGCACCCCCAGGAGAAGGCATCTGCTAAGTCATGCCCCGTTTGTGGTGGGAGATGCAACCATGGCTCTCTCCCAGAGCTTACGTCTTCTGGGAGTGCTCCTAGATGAGACTCTATCCTTTGATTCGCACGTTAGCAATCTGATACGCTCCAGCCACTACCAACTGCGGAGAGTGAGGTCAATTCGACGGTACCTGCCAGTGTGCGCGGCTGTCAAGCTAGTGCGGCCCTGGCACTGACACGAATTGATTACTGTAACGGTGCGCTTCTTGGACTTTCGGATACTAGACTGAACCGCCTACAATCAGTGCTGAACCAGGCTGCACGAGTGATTTTCGGCTGTCGCTGGGGTGACCACGTCACTCCTCTCCTTAGAGATCGACTCCACTGGCTCCGTGTTCCACAGCGCATTGTCTACAAGCGCTGTTGGCTTACGTTTCGGGCTTTACACGATCCACTCTGTCCCGATCATCTAACGGTGCTCGTACGAAGATCGACTATGATTGAGAGGAGATCGGTTATATATCAGGTCCAGTCGGAGAGTGCAGTTGTTGGTCCCTACCCCGTCCAAGACCCCTAAGTTTGGGGAAAGATCATTCGCGCGGGGGAATCCCGCCCTGTGGAACTCTCTTCCAGACAATGTGAATGGAGCAGTCTCAGCTGGACTTTCCATTAGACATTTGAAGACACATTTATTTAACATTGGATATGAACTGTGTTAAGCGCTCTTGTTGTAGGCCTTAGCCGTGTCTACTGTGCTATATAAATTGTCAATAAATAAATAAACGCCCCCCACTTGCCAAATCCTGAAACCGCCACTGGCTTTGTCATATTACTTTGCATTGCAATGCACAGATAATCTTATTTAAAATGCTTCTTTACTTAATTACTGTGCTTTTGCTATGTGAATTTCAAATAGGTACAATAAGTACCCTTGGACAGGTACGACTAACTGATCGATCATCGAACAATCGAAATAAATCGGCAGTAAGGTGAATGGCATCAACTGTGTGTAGATTACTTTCATACATTACATTACATTTGAACGTTACGAGTAACGGGGCCCTGCTCAAACGTGCCCCAACGTGGCTTATAATAATATAATATAATATAACAAGGTTTAAAGTGGTTCAGTAGGGACTGCCCTGTGTGCGAACCACTGTTGTTCCCGTCCAATCTAATATCCTAAACTACTGAGGTTTATTTTGAACTCGTTTACAGTTGTAGCCGTTACTATCCCCTCATCCAGTTCATTCCATCTGTCCACCACTCTTGCACTAAAAAATGCTGTTTATGTCTCCCAACCCGTTTCTTGAACAGTTTCATGCTGTGTCCTCTGGTTCGATCATACTGCTCCATTGTAAAAAAAACCTTTCTCTTGGCATTTCCACTTTGTTAGTATTTTGTATGTCTCGATCAAATCCCCTCTCTCTCTTCTTTTTCCAGGGTTGTCAATCCACAGTGATTTAGCCTTTTCTCATAGGTTAGTTTATGATATCCCTTGGTCATCTTTGTTGCTCTGTGCTGCACTCTTTCTAAGGTCTCTATGTCTTTCTTCAGGAATGGACACCATGCTTGAACACAATACTCTAAATGTGGACGTACCAATGTCTTGTATAGTCTTATTATTACATCCTTCTCTCTGCTCACTATCGTTCTTTTGATCATACCTAAAATTTTGTTGGCCTTCTTAGCTGCCTCTTCACATTGCCTTAGATGGCTTTAAGCTGTTATGCATAATGACCCTTAGATCTTTCTCCTCGTTTGTAACTTTTAGTCCCTTCCCACATAACTTAAATTCATGATCTGTTTCCTTCTTCCCAATGTGCATCACCGAGCATTTATCTGTATCAAAAAGCATTTGCCAATCTGCCGACCACTGGGATAGTCTATTAAGGTCTTGTTGTAAAATTTTTGCTTCTGCTTCACTATCACTCTGTCCACACAGTTTTGTGTCATCAGCGAATTTTGAAATTTTTGACATTATATCATCATCGATGTCGTTGATGTATATTAAAAACAATAGAGGCCCCAACACCGAACCTTGTGGCACCCCACTTATGACCTCAGCCCAATCTGAATACTTGCCTCTTATACCTACCTACCTTCTGTCTTGTGCTCTGCAGCCAATTTTTTATCCATCCAAGAACTTTACCTCTAATTCCACTGGCCTGAAGCTTGACTGCCAGTCTTGAATGATGTACTTTATCGAATGCTTTTGCAAAGTCCAGGTATATTACATCAACTGCTTTTCTCTCGTCCAGCTTGTCATGAATCTCCTCTAGAAAGTCTAGTATGTTTGTTAATCAAGATCTTCCTTTAATAAACCCATGCTGACTATCCTTTAAAATCTTGTATCTCATAAGATGGTCCAATATATTTGCTTTTACTATTTTTCCAGAACTTTACATATTATACAGGTCAGACTCACTGGCCTATAATTTCCTGGCTCTCCACGGTTACCCTTTTTGAATATAGGAGTGACTACTGCATCCCTCCAGTCCCTAGGGACTATTCCCGATTTAAGTGACATATTGAATATTGTGGCTATTACCTCACTAACCTCATGTCTTACCTCGTACAGAAATTTTGGATCTATATTGTCTATTCCAGGGCTTTTGTCAGTTTTCATTTGACTCAGAATTTCCAGGACACACTCTATTGCAATTTATGTCTGATAATGCTTCTTCCTCTTTTCCACAAAATAAATTAATGGGCTTTGGTATGTTGGTTGTATTTTCCTTTGTGAACACTGATCCGAAGTAATCGTTCAGAATTGTTGCTGTTTCCATGTCATCCGTCACTGTTTCTCCAGAATCAGCTACTAATGGTCCAATTTTTTCTTTTCGCTTCATCTTATTTCTTGCATATCCATAAAAACTCTTACTGTTCCGTTTGATGTCTTTTGCTAATTTGTTCTCATACTCTGCAATAGCCGATTGCGGTATTTGTCACAAACCATTGGCAATGGTTTGTGACAAAGCCTGAAACCAGGAAAAACGTGTGCATCTACAGCCTAGATACGGATTTTCAGTCATTAATTATTCATACTTTTATTTATTTATTTTAAGACAACTTCTATAGCGCCGTGCACTAGGCTAGGGCCTACGACAAGGGCGCTGCACGCACAGCCCTGAAACCCCGACGAGGCGACGACAAGCAAAAAAGGCTCGGCTGGGGAGTGGGCATGCCAGTGTTTATACTAGGCCTTCTCTGGGGAATCCCCCCAAAGTTTTAAAATTCCCCCAAAAAGTTTTATACGTTGGCTGGAAGATGGAAATTTCCTCTCCAAAAGTGTGGAGACTCAGACCTTGTCCACTCCAAACATTTCAAAATCCTCCAATGTCATGGTGGCTAGAATAAACACTGGGGCATGCATTCCAAGTCATCCCCGACGTGGAACCGCCCCTGCTGGTAACCTAGATTAGATTCATGGTGTATGCCACCCGCCCAATCCCAACGCTCGAATCCGGGAAAACTTTACTTTTTATGTCCATAATGTGGTGCGTGATGATCAAGTGGTGGTTTCCACTTGCTTTCTACCTCGCAATGACGGAGCCCTTCCAACCATTTGACTGGTGGCTCCCTTTTGTCGTATATCCAGCTGTTGTTGCTTGCATGCGATCAATGGCGGTTCCAGGAATTCTTGGTGGGGGGATGAAAAAATTGATAGGAAGTTGGTGGGGGAACGCAAAGTTTAAAAAACCGAAATGAGATTTAGAAAGGTAATTATTCTTAGTGTTTTGCCCACTAAATGTTAATCAACCTTGCCGGGAAAAGGCTGACAAGCAAAAATACCGTCATCCGCAGTATGTTTCAGTAGATTCTTTTCTAAATTTACCACAAAAATGGGTTGACAAGCCAGAAAACGGTCATCGCGCATCCGCGGTATTAAGTTGACCGAATGTAAAAATTTTAAAATGTTAAAAAGCTTACGAAAAATATGTTGACAAGCAAAAAACTCCGTTCGGGTGCATCCCCAGTCATCAACATGGTGAAACCGCCATGCACTGCATGCGAATGCGATCATCCGCCTGAACATCGCCCGAGTCTTCACCGTCCGCGTGGGACAGCTGGTTTCAGAGTTCCTGTTCAGCACAAAATTAAAGGATCAATCAATCAATCAATCAACTTCTATAGCGCCACTATCATAATGCCCAGGGCATCAGCCGATGGCGCACCAAATCCAAATAGCTTTAGAGCCAGGTCAAGCCAGAAGATCAGTCCGAAACGGCGGGAGAGCAATCTAAGGGGGATATGCCAAGTCAAAGAGATGTGTTTTAAGGCCAGATCTGAAAGATGATAAGTTATTAGTTATGCGAAGTGATGTTGGTAGTGAATTCCAGAGCTTAGGGGCGCACACTGAGAAACAACTAGTGCCAATGACTGTGCGAGAGTAAGGAACGACAAATGAAGGTCCTGCCGAATACCTAGTGGAATGATTAGTAGGTCGAGGGATAAGTCGCACCTTGAGGTAATTGGGTTTATTATATAACATGGTTTTGAATACTAAAAGACAGATTTTATAATTAATTCGGTATTTGATAGGAAGCCAATGTAGGGACTGTCTAGCTGGAGTTATATGTTCAAATCACGGAGCTTTGGATATTACTCTAAGGAATTTTGTACTCTCTGGATTTTCTGCATATTTGAATTTGTGATGCCGAAAAGCAGGGAATTGCAATAATCGAGGCGACTAGATACCAATGCATTGGCTAACTGAATAAGAACAGGCTTAGGGAGGAGATGTCTGATGCGATAGATGTCCCTAATAGGAACAAGAGAAATTTTGCAGACTGAATTTATGTGACTAGTAGAAGGGAGGGAAGAGTCAAATATCACACCAAGGTTGCGAGCAGAAGTACTTCTATGGACAACAGTGGAATCTCCAAGCATAACAGAATCCAGAGATTTAAATTTGGTCAATTGAGCTGGAGTACCCAATAGCAAGAACTCGGTTTTTGATGAATTTAGAAGAAGCTTATTTGAATCCATCCATGACTGAATATTAGTAAAGGCACTGGATAAAGTATCAAGGGATGCTTTTGAAGAGGAGTGGTCAAAAGATATGAGAATTTGTGTATCATCAGCATAAAGATGATAGGCCACCTGATGTTCATCAAGAAGTGAACCCAAGGGGGTTGTATAGAGAGTAAACAGCAGAGGTCCAAGAACAGAGCCCTGGGGGACACCACAAGAGAGATTGGTGAGAGTTGAGAGATTGTCATCTATTTTCACTGATTGAGTGCGGGGGTGTAAATATGAAGTAAACCAAGGCAAAGTAGTATTCGAGATTCCAAACCAATGTTCAAGGCGATGAAGAAGAATAGAGTGATCAACAGTATCAAAGGCGGCAGATAGGTCAAGAAGTAAAAGGGCAGTAACTTTACCAGAATCAATAGCCCGAACAATGTAATCATGAACTGCGAGGAGAGCTGTTTCTGTAGAATGATATTTTCGATAGGCTGACTGAAAAGGGAGGTAGTGCGGACTGGAACACAAATGAGCATGCATTTGCTTTGCAACTATTCTTTCAAGAATTTTAGATAGGAAGTTGAGGTTAGATATAGGCCTATAGTTGGACAGGTCGTCAGGAGATAGAGATGGCTTTTTAAGCAGTAGGTGAATAATTGCATGGACGAATGAAGAGGGGAAACACCCTTCGAGCAGTGAGAGATTTATGAGGCGTGTTATTATTGGGCCTAATACGTCAAAGCAATCTTTAAGAAGTTGAGTTGGCAGGACATCCAGGGTACACTGACTAGATGGAGATGTAAATATTATGTGGATGGCCAAAACTCGCTTAACGTAATTAAACAAAGCTTTTACAAACGCTCGCATACATAGATGCGAAGAGTTAAGTAAGTGCTACGCTGCTTCCCAATAAATATATATATATATATATATATATATATATATATATATATGCTTTTTACGAATAGTTTATCCTCAGACGTTAACACAGAGGCTCTGCTTTCACTAATTGCTGCGTTGTTTCCTCTGTGAATTTAGACTGGAAACTGAAATACCCGACTGATGTCATGGAAAATTCCAGGAGTGGTTCCAGCCAGGACTGACATCACATCAGCCGGACATATGCTCACAATAAATTCAACTGGTTAAAGGACTATTAAGTTATAATTTTTAAATTGATTTTAAATTTTCGATAGCCATATAAACAGGTGGAGGTGTTATACAACTAAACTGAACGACCGTTCTGGAAAACAGAAATCTACACGGATAGTTCTACGATGAAGTAATTTATTAAGAAATATATTAAAGTTGCAACATCATCGTGTTAAACTGATTTACTTTCCATGCAACACCACTTGCTGGCAAAATTTAACTAACATACCCAGCACATATATTAGACAACGCTTGTCACAATCGAATGTGATCAATTGTATAGTAAACTGTTATATTATAGTATAGCATTATATAGTTTAGTCAGTGGCTTATCTAGGGTTTCAGAATAGTGGGATACCAGTGCATCTATTGACCAACATTTCAAGTCAGGTCCGTCTAAGGAGCAGAGATGTAGCAAGTACACAATACTTCAAGTACAAGTACAAGTACTTGGCCTCCGAGTACAAGTACAAGTACAAGTACATGCATTCTAAAAACTTCGAGTACGAGTACAAATAGAAATACCAGGCCTCCAAGTACAAGTACAAGTACATGCATTCTAAAAACTTCGAGTACGAGTACAAGTACAAGTACCTGGCCTCCAAGTGCAAGTACAAGTACAAATACCAAAGCCTCAAGTACAAGTACAAGTACCGGTGCTCATAGCCAAGTGCAAACATCAAGTAGGCCTACACTTTATTAATGGGTAGCTGTCTGTTACAGTTATTCAATAAAATGGACACAATATATTATTAGCAACGAGGCTTACCGTAGTCATAATGTTAGTTCATTAGTTCATTACAGTGGTGAACAATCAAAATACCACCACAGTTGCCTAGGCGTTGAATGGCTTGATTGGCAACTCCGGAATGCTTTATAAATTATTAATAATGATTTTTACCAGCCTGTCAGTGTTCTTCCTTTCCAAATGTTTCGCAAAGTTAGACGTCGTACGGCATTTGTCTGTTATAACTGTCACTTTATTTGTACACAATTTACATTTACCTCTAAGACTTTTTCTCATCTTTATAATCAGTAAATGCAACCCTAACAACACGAGGCACTTTGCACTCAATTACTTTATCTTGGAGGAATAATACCCAGGAGGACGCCCGAGTCTGTAGGCCAGGTTGAAGCCAGCCGTGGACGATTTGTTGAGTCAAAACATTGCGTTTGCGATAGGTGACATCCAAGGGTGGATCGAATACGTTTCATATAATTTATAATTGAATAATTAAATAAAAGAATCATTGAAAGTTGGATAATTGATATACAAAAGGCTATTAAGAGGACGGTCGAAGCGAATGTTTGAGTGAATCAATATGGTGAATAGGCGCAACCCACACGCCCATAGCTGGCTTCAGTCGTTAACCAAGCCTGCATAGGCTCAGGTGCCCTCCTGGTATTATTCCCCCAAATGCTTTATGTTCAGCCATGTTGATCTTGTTATTGTTTGCCTTTGCCACAGAATATTTAATAGACTGTGTTTAATTTCAATGATCTGCCTGACCAACGGACAAGACCACATAGTTCTTCAGCAAACTAGCAGCTGCCTGCTTAGTGCTTAGTGACAGAGATGTAGCAAGTACACAATGCTTCAAGTACAAGTACAAGTGCAAGTACCTGGCCTCCAAGTACAAGTACAAGTACATGCATTCCAAAAACTCCGAGTACAAGTACAAGTACCTGGCCTCCAAGTACAAGTACAAGTACTGAAAATTTGTACTCGAGTACAACTCGAGTACAAGTACAAGTACCAAGTACTACATCTCTGCTAGGGAGCCTTGCGTCTCTAGCTTCCATTTTCGCCACTAAAAGTGTTGACGGGCATAAGAAAGGTCCTCACTAGCGCTCAGTCGTTTTTCCATCCTAATACTGTAATAGCAATATCGGAGTCAAAGTTTCAGACATATGTCATCCTGCCTTTCTTATTTTACGATTTATCGGATTTATTATACTTTGAGCTTTTTACTTTTTCAACCACAAGTACCCCAAAACAAACCATCACCAAATCTAACCTATTGCAATTTGTCTTGGGGAAACTATTCAAATAGAAGCATTAAAAAGTTGAAACAGTAAACGGATTCAAAAGCTATCTCGATAAACTAGGTTATTGAATGCAGATGGTTATATCAGTGGTTTTCACACAGGCTTACTTAGCCTCTTAAACCATTTTAAATCACATAATAATAATAATAATAATAATAATAATAATAATAATAATAATATTATTATTATTATTATTATTATTATTATTATTATTATTATATATTATAATAATAATAATAATAATATTATTATTATTATTATTATTATTATTATTATTATTATTATTATTATTATTATAAGCTATTTCTCCTTTTAAAAGGCGATAAGGATTAGAGCTGTTGTGATTTTGCGTGATCGGTTCGAGTCTTGGTTCAGGCGGCCATCCAAGTCGTTCATTTCTTAGTCGCGATATTAATACTTACCAATATGAATTGGTAGGGGCGTTAAGTTGCGAAGGTAAAACTCTTACCTAGAGAAAGCAATGGCAGCATATACTCTAGATTAATGGCGTATGCCAACTGCGTCGCTGCATGCTTCTCTAGTGCACGAGAGATCAGCGCCGGACGTTACTCTCGTTCGAGTATGGGACTTCTTTCAGAGGCGGATTCACATTTTGGAGGCCCGGTGCAAATATTTCCATGGAGGCCCCGGCGTCATCGTGGTCACTTAAAGATAGTGTTTATTCTAGGCCTTTTGAGGGGATTCCCTCAAAATGAAAATTCCCCCCCCTCCAAAAAAAAT
Source organism: Metaphire vulgaris (assembly GCA_018105865.1). Lineage (NCBI taxonomy): Eukaryota > Metazoa > Annelida > Clitellata > Crassiclitellata > Megascolecidae > Metaphire > Metaphire vulgaris. The sequence goes on along the minus strand of CM030860.1, from coordinate 2,514,718 downwards.
TATGTTGCATGGGGAGATGGAAATTCTCCTCTCCCCCAAAAAAGTGTGGCGACGGGGAATTTTTTATTTTTTTGGAGAGGGGGAAAATAAGGAAGCTTGTCACAGAGCGTTTAAGAATGGAAAACGGTCAGATGACCTTTTTTTGCTCCTCAAGACTTTTGAGATGTCAAACCTTGTCCCTCCTTCTAGGCTAGGGGTATGCCTACCCCGGGCAGTGGCGGCTCTAGGTTTTGGCAAGTGGGGGGGCCGTTGGGGGGGCAACTTCTAATCATGGGGGGCCAACCATTTGTTGTTTAATGTATGTAGCATTAAGTATAGGGTCCCAACTGGGGGGGCCACTGGGGGGACCAGGCTCTCAATAGGGGGGCACGGGCCCCCCTGGCCCCCCCGGTGGAGCCGCCACTGACCCCGGGGGAACCCTACCTCTAAGGGTACGCCTACCCTTAGGGGTACCCTTACCCCAAGGGGTATGCCTACCTCTAGGGGGACCCCTACCCCCTAGGGGTAACCCTACCCCTAGGGGTACGCCTACCTTAGGGGTACCCCTACCAAACACTACTAACGTCTAGCAATACAACATTCATGTATATCTCCGAAAATAAATTGCTTTTAAGAAACCAATAATTAAAAGTCTTAAAAAATCATTATTAGAAAAGAGAGGCCCCTAAAATTGTATTTTGAAGGGAGGCCCGGTACAGATGCACCACCTGGTACCGTGGCAAATCCGCCTCTGACTTCTTTAATAGACCTATTCCGTAAAATGAAGCAACATCGCGTATGCAAGCGCCGCACTGGAGTAAGGCATGCTAACATCTGTCGGTCACGTTCGAAGATTATTTTGGTTTTAAAATAAAGTCATTTTGAAGATAAAGCAAAAACGCCGTAGTAGTTTTAATGTTTATTGTGAATTTATTCAAAAGCAAGGCAAGTTCATTCACAAACATCTTTCATAGCGACGCAGTTGGTGGTCTGGTCATTGTGATAAACTTTAGAAACGACTCGAAATGGTTCCTGTCATTTCATATTCGGAACCTGCATCAAAGTTAGATCATCTCTGATTAACATACACCAATCCAACCAAATATATATCATTAGCGTCGCCACGGGGGAAAATGGGGGCAATTGTCCCCGACCTGTCCCCAGACCACCTATCAGATTCGCGCAAATCCGGCGAGAAAGTTTTTTGTGGAGGGTGCATGTGGAGTTGGGGTAAGGAATCTGACACGCCAGACCCCTTTTGCCCCCTCCTCACCAACCCAAAATTCCTGGCGACGCCACTGAGGCCTATGTCTGACTATTTTGTCCATTTTTATTGATTTACATTTTAATTAATTTAATTATTTTCTATTGAATTTAAATTGGAGTGTTATTTAACCATTAGTGTTTAAATATTGATTTTTGATTTTTTTAAAATGAAAAAAAGTTTATCCCAGAGCCATCGAAATTCATTCAGATAATGTCTAAAGTCATAAATATCCAGCAGTTGAGCTTCATATTATTCGCCAGAGGGCGCTAGGTTTTATCTCAACAATGTACAAACAAATATAATTTTGCGTTCGAATTAAAAGCTTCAAAGTATAGCAATCACTTAGCATCAACCAATGCTAATTTAGATTAAATAAATCTGGTCGAAAATAATTCTAATTTAATTATTAGATTTTGTCCAAATTGACGATTTAGTGGCCTCTAAAATAAACACCAATTTAACGCCGATTATTTACACATGAAATTTCCGATCCTGATTTGAAAGTCGTTGTCGTTGTCGTCATCACAATATTTAATTTAATCATCATCGATATTTTTGTGATCTCCTGCTTTCACGAGCGGGAGAAAGTTGGAATTGAATGTTGAAATAGAATAGAGAAAATTCTGCTTTGTTGCTAGGCAATTATCTAATATCTAATAACAAGTCTGTTGAAAAAAGGTTAGTGGCCGACTCAGGATGAGTGATGAATGTATGGGCAGCGCAGGGAGAATAGCATGTTTTCTCAAAATATTACAATAATAATAATAATAATAATAATAATAATAATAATAATAATAATAATAATAATAATAAGAGTTCGATTTGTGACCTAGAGCAGTGGGGGGAATATGTCGAGCTTGGGGGGATGTAGTTGTTGGAGAAGTGTAGCAGTGGGGGATGTAGTGATGTAGGGGATGTAGCAGTAGGGGGATGCAGTTGGGCAGTGGGGGGGGGGAATCCCCCTTCCCCCTACAAATCGCGCCCTGATAATAATATTAATAACTATTGAACGTTGCACAACTTTGAAGTTGAATTTATACAAGCTGACAGATTAACAATTTTCAGCTTCGTTCACAGCGTCTAAATAAATAAAACGTATCTGTTTAAGCAATTAATCTTAGGGCACTCTACTAATATTGGTAATATCACCTGCCCATTACGAATGGAAACCACTTATGTTAACATTTTTTGTCTTCTCTCGCTTAATAAGCCAAGACTGTCAAATCGAAGAAAAGTTAGTAAATATTAAAAGCATGATTTCTAGTTAACGATCAAGTGCCAAAGAGTAATTCCAATTTGAATGCTGAATTTTCCCCTGAGGCGTTGTCAAACGTTTCAAATGTTTCGTAAGTTTTAGAGGGCGCACATTAATGCAATATTTTTCGATGTCGGGGCCGCACAAATGGCTTCGAGGGCCGCATTCGGCCCGCGGGCCGCACTTTGCCCATCCCTGCAGTAAATAAATAAACACTCGGTAGACGTCAATTCTGCTTAAGAGCTTCGCACTGTATTTTCACTTCACTTCTTCTTATTTATTTCTCCATAATTATTCCACAATTATTTACATAACATGTAAACAAAAATAACAGGTAGCCTACATAAGCCTATGTACTTGTCCAATAATAACATTGTAACAAATCAAATTGAGAGAGAAATAAATAAATGGTTACTGAAGGGATCATGGATCCCGCAAGAAAGTAACAGTACATATGAAATTTTATAATGATAGCAGACATAAGTTAAGAATTAGTTTAGTAATTTGAATTTAGGTAAAAAAATACACATAGCATATAAATGTCTGTATCAAGGTAGATTAAAGATTAAAGTTAAAATATATGTCTAACCCTGTAGAATTATTTGTTTAAGTCTCTTTTTAAACAGTGTTAGGTTTGGTATATTTTTAATCTGAGTAGGGAGATTGTTCCATGTGTGTGGGCCATAAATTTTTATTGTGAAAATTTTTTATTGTGTGTATTGTAGCATTTTAGTATTGTAGCAAGGTTCTCGCCTGGCTACGCGACTACCTTACGGACAGAACGCAGTCAGTCTGCTGGAAAGGACAAACGTCGTCCCCGCGCCGGGTCCTCAGTGGAGTCGGTCAAAGACCCTCAATGGGGTCGGTTTTAGGACCCCTGCTCTTCATTCTTTATGTCGCAGAGATTAGCGACATAGTCAGGTCCTGCGGTTTGGAGGCGCACGCTTACGCGGATGATGTGCAAATTTACTCTTTATGCCTCCCCTCTGACACCGAGGGACTCCGTGCTCGCATCTCTGACTGAGTCACCAGGATCAAAAAGTGGACGGACGTGAATCGTCTTGCGCTAAATCCTCGCAAGACAGAACTATTGTGGCTCGCGACTCCGAGGAGGGGACACCTGATCAGTTGCGCCCCGTTCCTGATCGACGGAGAGCACGTCCTTCCATCCTCCGATGTACGCCTCTTGGGAGTCCACTTCGACGCATCGCTTACGTTTGACGTTCATATTGGAAACGTCTCCCGGTCCTGCTATTATCAGCTGCGGCGGATCAGGGAGATCCGCCGTCACCTACCAACCTCGGCTGCGACTCTCCTAGTCCGTGCTTTCATTATCAATCGGGTCGATTATTGCAACAGTATTCTCTGGGGCCTGCCCGACTACCAGCTCAATCGGCTGCAGATGGTTCTTAATTTAATGCCTCTGCCCGGATGATCTTCGGAGTTCGAAGGGGAGAGCACATCTCCCCTTTTCTGAAAGAGAAGCTACATTGGCTTCGCATCCCGGAGCGTGTTGCCTACAAGAGGTGCATTCTCACGTTCCGCGCCCTGCACGATCCAGCTTTCCCGGACTACCTGGCGTCGTTGGTCCTAAGACCATCGTCTACCGACAGGCGTCTGCAACTGAGGTCCAGCCGAGACGTCAGACTGGTCGTTCCTCCTCCGTCTCGAACGGCAAAATTCGGCGAGAGGTCGTTCAAGTGCGGAAACCCTATTCTTTGGAATGCATTGCCCGGCCATGTGACTAGAGAGTCCAATCTTGAATCGTTCGCAAGGAAACTTAAAACTCATTTCTTCGAGACATCGTATTAGTGTAAAACGCTCTAGCCTTTGACTTTTCGTTCATGTTTTTGCGCTATATAAATTGACTTTTTAACCTAACCTAACCTAACCATTTCTTTTTCACCGGGTTACGGCTCTATCTCGAGAGAATAAAACAGAAAATAAAAAATAAATATTGATATCAGAAAGACTTTGACAGAGGCGACCAATGTACAGGGCTTAATCTAGGCCGTTTCCGGGGGGATAGCCCTTCCCCGGAAATTTCAAATGACTCCCGGAAATTTTGACGTACTATATCAACTAACAGCATCCACCTTAGAATTTCTCATTAGGCTACATTTGATAACATTCTATAGAGTAATAATATCAATATCCCTCAGTGATAAATTCAATTACTTGTATCTGTGGACCTAACTAATATCAAGCGTACAGTCTCTTCAGCCTTTTCCTGGATTGATGAACCTGCATGCTTAGCATCTGAAGAAGATTCTATTTATACCGGGTCTATAACCGGGTCATAAAGATAGCCCGAAGACCCGGTGACCCGGTGGACAGGGGTGATCCGAATGACCAGTGACCCAGTGACCAAGTGACCCGGTTCCCAGTCTGCTGGTGATACAGAAGAGTTGAATACTCCATCTGCAAGTATGTGTACAGTAATTGAGTGAGTAAATTTTTTGCATTATGTCATTAGGTGGCCTTGGTCTTGGTCTCGATGGTGTGGTCTTGGTCTTGATCGTGGTCTCGATGGTAATGGTTTTGTCTCGGTCTTGGTCTTGAATGTAGTGGTTTTGGTATTGTCTTGGTCTCGGAATGCTGGTCTTGACTACATCTCTTCTTACACTCAACTAGAAGGAAATAAAGAGAAAGAGGAAAGCCCAGGAAAAGTGGATGGACAACACAAGATAAGGAAGATATGAACATGAAAGGAATTTCAATCGTTGATGGAAGACTATAAACAGAAGAGAGAACTTGTTGGAAACATTTTCTGTCTAGCTATTGCCGCTAAAGAGTTGGCAGAGAGCAAAAAATTATGATTTTGATTTTAGAGGCGTTCTTGTTGCATAGACTTTCTATCTGATTAGGCCTACACCTTCAAATTCATGCAAGATAATTTGGATTTGAGCTTCGCGGGTAACAGTTTTGCACTGAATAATAAGCTTGAACACCTGGATAGATTGCATAATTATGAATATTAGGTATTATGTATTCCTGTTTCCTTCGAGATAGTCGCGAATTATTAACGACGTGCCTTCGGAGAAGCTGAAAGTTAACGAGAAGAGGAAAAGCTTCAGTTAAGACGTTTCTGTTTAGTTCGTCGACAGTTCAGTCAATGGAGAGTGTGAGCGCCGCAATCTTCTGATTTCTGCTAACATAGTATCTTGGTAATTTGTTCATTCTCTTTCTTGATATTGCGTCTAAAAATGAAAGAGCTCTAAATCTTTGAATAATTAATCTACGGGATATAAGGTTGTTTGCAGTTTTATATTTCGGCATTAGTGTCTGAACAAAACTTCCGAAAATCTCATGACTATAAAGTTATTAATCGAGAGACAAATTGTTGCACGCATGTTTTTTGTAGATTTTTTCGATAATTAAGATATATTGAATCTGCCTGTTTCGCGTTGTGCGACCGGTTCTCGTAAGAACATAGAAGTTAAGCAACGTCGAGCGCAGTTAGTACTTGGATGGGTGACCATCCCTAGGTCTGATCGTGGTGTCGGCGGCCAACCAAGCCGTTTATCACTTATGCGTCGATAAATTGAGAGCAGCCCTAGGCTGCGAAGGCAAAACACGGGGCTGGAGAAAGTAATGGCAACGTACTCTAGATCAATGGCGCAAGCCACTGCCACCTGCGTCGCGGCTTGCCTAGTACCGGAGATCAGCGCCGAAAACCCTACGCTCGTGTGAGTACCTCTACCTTTTAAAGATATCTTCTATAATATTAAAATCCTTATCTGTATGTCTCTCTGTCTGTTACCTTCAAGCATTCTGATTGGTTGACTATTGGTAGACGGTTTAGTCCTTACGTCGCGATGCGTTGGCGGGCGAAAGACGGCGTTGCTATTGGTAACAATTGTTCGTAGTTTAGCACGGTTTAGTCGAGTCATTGCAGCGTCAGAGGGGTGGGCGTGCGACGACGTTGCTATTGGTAACAATTGTTCGTAGCTTGAGGAAGTTGCGTAATTTTAACGTACATTTTAACGTACACAAAAAATACGTGTACAGCGTCACAAATGGCCACAGTTGCGTGATTTTAACGTACATAGGCCTAATTATTACGCGGCGCAGATCTTGGCTAGGTGGCGATCATTGAAATGTTGTTCAGCATGAATTCAATGATTGGGTATTAGGTATAGGTATTGGATTAGTATTATCCTGCACTGCGAGCGAAGCGAGCATCTTTCTAGTACTGTGTTAATAAAATACACCAAAGCCATATAAATAACTGCTCTGTTTAGTTGTCTGTGGTCTGATATTCAACGATGACGGGCATCGTATTGGTCGCGCTTCTATTGACACTCAACGTCATCATACATGGAAGAGAGATATTGAACGAAGAATACAAGGTTGGACGAGGCTCTAATAATGTAACGGCTGAACTAAATTAACACAGTTCAAAAGGCAGTGAGCAAATATAAGTAGAAATTAGTAATTACTTTCATAGACGCAGCAAGACTTACATAATCTTATTACTAACTACACCGTTGCGCAAAGGAAGTCAAGACATCAAATTTTGAACAAAACAAATACAGTATTGGTATATTTTTTGATTTAACTAAAGCATTTGATATTATTGATCATAACAAATTAATTCATAAATTAAAATACTGTGGAATTAAAGGGCCTTCTCATAAATGGTTTACTAGTTACTTATCGAATCGTTTGCAATATACACAGTCAGATTCTTTGGTTCACGTTTATGGAATTCACTACCTACTATGCTAACTGACATATTAAACTTAAATAAATTTAAATAGAAATTAAAACAATATATCTTAGAAGAATAAATGATTTGTATATGTAGCCATTTACTTAAGGGATTAGGTAATTAATTATATACTCCTGCTACATATTAATCCACCATTAATTAAATACATTTTCCAAATTACCAATATATTGACATTTAGACATCCACCTACTTACCTGTATGTAGGATACCGACTTATGGGAATTATATTCCCTTTGGTATCTCTAGTCTCCAACTAGCACTAACTATTACTTGTTACTATGTTAACTTGAAGCAATATAGTAGAATTAAGGATTTATAAAATTTTCAGCTTATTTTTTAAACTTGATCATTGTGTTTATGATCCTATGATTTTTATAATATTCAATTTTTCTTCTTCTTTCTCTATATGATCATTGTGCTCATGATTTATGTTCATTGTGCTTATGTTCATTGTGCTTATGTTCATTGTGCTTAGGATTATGTTATATTATGTTCATTGTGCTTATGTTCATACCCAATCATTGTGAACAACATTTCAATGATCGTGCTCTATGTTCATTGTGCGTTAAAATGTTCATTGTGCTTATGTTCATTGTGCTTATGTTCATTGCCCAGCCCTTATGTTCATTGTGAACAATTGTTACCTTAGGATTATGTTATATTTCATCGTTGAAATAAACAATAATCAAAAAGCATCGCGATAAAACGTTAAACCGTCTACCAATAGTCAACCAATCAGAACGTTATTATTTATTGATTGATGTTGTTATAAAATCGAAACTTCTTATTCATTTGTCTATGAAGCAGCGATATGAATGAACTGTAAAGAAGAAGTCAGTTGACTATTGGAGGCATCTGAATCCTGGATTTGGGAGGAACTGAGCCAAGTGAAAATTTGAAAGCAATAAATTTTATCTTGTTAAGAAGAATTACAGTATTAATTCAACCAATCACATAAATGTAGGCTTATTTCTACTTCACAATTTTCACCCGGCCTATTTGACGTTTATGATGTAGATTTTGGTACGGTATTCCTTGTGGAGTTGATTCTTTAAACTCATATGGTACACAGTGGCGAGAATATGGCACAAGTGGTTGCACGTCAAAGAGGCACTCTGAGGGAACGTGGTAGAAGCTCAGTTGGTCGTTTCAGCCTTCACTCATCAGATGGCGGTGGCACTGAGTAGCGGATTAATTCTCGAAAAAAGCAGGCGCATTTCATGAGAACTCTAGCCTCGAATTTTGCTCCAGTCGCTTGCCTTAAGGGTCATAAAAACTTGAACAGCGTATCGACCTATGTGTCTGGCGGTTGGCAAGAACCAACAGTGATCGTGTAAATTTCGCATTACTTTGCAAGCTACCTGTGCATTCATGTAGTGAAACTAACTTTGAAGAAGTTTAACCTTTTTGGCAACGTTCTCATATTGGAACATTGATAAAAGCTAACAAAAATTTATTGTATGCTTAATTATTTAATGACCACAGCATATATTATTTAAAAGTGTTTGCTGAGAGTTACAAAAAAGTCAGCAGACAACTTTGTAAACATCATAATTGTAATTTTGCGAATTATTGAATAACAAGTCTAGCATTTTCTTTGCATATTTTTATACTCTTTGTCTGTCAAAATCGCGTGACGTCATTTATGAACGGCCCCTAAACTGCAAAGTCCGGTACGTTATTAAAGGTGTTTGCGTATTCTTTCAGGTTTGCAATAGTGCTTCTCGGTATCCAGCTACTTTTTCTTAAAAGTTTGCATTATTGCACTGTTGCACATAATTAAGTATAATGTACATGTTGACCTTATGTTCCCATATGGGTACGTTGCTTGATGGTTGCAAAATAACTTATTGTATTAATTGTGCACTACACTGTAAAAGGACAATGGGTTGCAAGGTTACCACCATAGCAGAAGATATAGAAGGCTCACCATTCAGTTTAACAGCATGTAGCCTTATTTTGGTTGGCATGGAAGGCAGTGGCGGTTCCAAGATATGGCAAGTGGGGGAGGCGTTGGGGGTGGCAACTGCTAAGCATGGAGGCAACTATATGTTGCTAGGTTATGTAGTAGTAAGTATAGAAGTACCAACTGATGGAGCATTGATGGGGAGGGCATTCAATAAGAAGAACAGCCCCCAGTCTCGTTATGTGGAGCTGCCACAGATGGAATGAAAATGTCCATAAAAGAAAAAAAGCAATTCATTTGAATTGGTTGCGGGTTCTCTGTGAAGCTGATGGCTTGCAATATTTTAAGAAGACCTATGTTGGGAAAGATATTGAAACCGGTGCTGATTTGCGGGCAACACGAGTTATTGAACACATGGTTGATGCATTCACCAACCATTCCAACAACAAAAACCATAATTTTTGACAATGTCTTTACCGGCGTGTATCTCCTGGAGACCCGTCCGCCGATGAGTGGATTAGTCACCTATTATCTGGTGACCACAAAACGAGGTGCAACACACCGGACCCTACGGGCATTGAGCCTAGGGATGAACCTTTACTTGTAATATGTATACTTCAAATATAATATTGCTCCAATGCTTAGCCTGTAGAGAATACAGACGATTTCTTGGCTGTGTGATTTGAATAGATTGAGAGGCCACAAAATGCTCCTCCTGCTAAAATGGACAATGGCACTATAGTTGGTGAGTTATGCGCATGAGCGTGCAAAACCTTTCCAATAATATGTAGTCAGGTATAAACTTACAGTAGCACTATGATCAGCGTCATTTCTAGGATTATGAATTTGGGAGGTGTTAGCATATTCTGGGGGTCGCCTGCCGAAAAAGTCGGACAAGCCAAAAAAAGGAAAAAGAGTCATCCGGCTCTCAGATTGGGGGTGTTGCGGAGGTCGGTCTCAAATTTGGGGGTATTTGAGGGTGTTATGGGGTGTCAAAATATCCCTGACTATGACACTGTCCTTATCGTAGGCCCCTATTTTAGAATCAATTTCCATATTATTCTTAGCAGATGGGAGCATTTAGGCCTTTCTGGTTTACATCCATATAAGTTCAGCCAACCACGATTACTGCTACATTTGTGGATGTTAAAATCGTCTCATTTAGCAAGAACGATAATTACTAGAGTTCATTGATTGTTCGGTATCAGAACTGATCTCGCATCTGGACAGCCTTAGCCTAAACATGCTAATAACTAAAGTGGCAACTGATATAAGAGTATAGCCGTTAGAGTGAATATCTACAAATCTACAAAATATTAGACCGTCTACTTGTTTAAGGCCATTTAATTTGACTTCTTGTTCTTCTGCCGGCGCTTTGTCCTCTGCAGAGGCTCCATTCTGCATCATCGTCAGGGTCGAACAACTACTCTAGCATCGATGTCCTTGTTTGCTCGTTTTGTGCTTTTCCTTCCATTTCCCCCGCCAGTACTTCTCTTCGCAAGCACATTCCTTCTTTCAGAACATGACCTATCCACGTCTATGCCCAATACAAATTGTGTTTAGTAGGTCTTTCTTTACAATTCTCTTCCTTTGTTATCTTTTCCATCCAGATGGTTTTTTTCTTTCTTCTCCAAATCCACCTCTCAAATGCCTCTAATCTCTGCTTGTCTCTTTTCTAAGCGTCAAAGTTTTTGGCCCTATACACTAGAATACTTCTGGCCAGATCCCCAACTGGAAAATCTTTTTGTAGACTATAATTCAGAATTTGGACAAGGTTCCTTCCACTGGTCATGGAATGTGCGACTTTTCATTTCCGCTCGTATGTCTTTCTGGATTCTCAGCTAATTACCTTTCTCTTTGGTCCCGCTTTCACTGGAAATATTAGCTTGCTTAACATCTTGGTACTAAGAAGCAAAACGTATCAGTCAGGGTCTAATAAAATGACTCTGCTAAGACGAGACCGAAGTTGTCGAATATGATCACATCCGTAGTTATACATTATTGCATCTTTCTCACTGGAATTGTCATGAATAATTTACTTCTTCGCAACTTTTGTGTACTGTCTGTTTTGAAGTATTTATAATTCACATAAGTGCATCTGAAATATGCTGTCTGTTTAACATATTTTATAGACGAAAGACGGGAAAAATGCTGCTGTCGAGAAGGCAAAGAAGGCGGTGAGTTTTGGAGTTCAACAGAATAATCACCAGAATTCATGTCTGCATAAGTGATATTTTGCTACATAAGGTAAAAGGTAAAGGTAAATCCCGTACTCGAGTTACGGCTCCTGTATAAGCAATTAGCGACGTAGGAGGTATAAGTCGTTGCTCTAGGTTAAGTTGCCATTACTTTCCCCAACATCAAAGAATGGACAGGACTCACTATCGAGCAGGCGATAAGAAGAGCAGAAGATCGTAACATCTGGAAGATGACAGTTCGTAATGCAACCAATCTCCGGAGCGAAGACGGTTGAAGACAAGACAAGACAAGACTTTCCCCAGACGAACCTTTTCAACCTCGCAGCCTAACGTTGCTCCTCAGTTTACCACCGCCCTCTAGTGAGTAAGACGGAGTTGACCTTAGTACCCCTGCAGGATCGAACTCGCGACCTTCTGGTCCATCGTCCAGCGTTGTTACCACTCTGCTAACTTCCCGTCTACCCTTCTACCTTTCTCATATATAGTGAATCTGCGTGTTCAGATGGTACATTTGAATGAACAAAGTAACCAAATACTCATTCGAACAGTCGAAACATTTCTACATATAAACTACGATAATATTAAGGATCGTTTGAATCATTAGTGAAATAATGTAGCAACTCACAAGAGTAGTCTTTGAATTTGCAAAGAGGTCCTACGGCAAGTGACACACTTGGAATTCTGATAGTTGAACAGTCAAGGTTGTGGTTGGATCAGAATCTTTTATTTGATAGCCATCCTAGGTCGCCAACGAGCAACGCACAATTTGGCCAATCAGTATCTTCATCTTAATTCATATTGATTTTATTATGAAGTTCTTGTTAATATTTGCCAGACAAAAATTAATTTAAAGAAGAAGCACCTCCTTTCATACGAACGGTCTCTCGTTTACACAGTTTTCAAGTAGGGTCTGCGGTTCCTTGTAATTCACATGTAGAATGTCAAACTCGAAGATCAGAATAAATTCGACTGCATGCTTGAAAATATGTGACGAATGACTGTAGCATGAATAACATTGACAAGTGTAACATTGTAGAATAGATACATTCGTATTCAGTTAAGTCGATGACAATGAGGTCGTGTATTTCACATTAATTGATTATGTTTTGTTCGTTTTCAGTAAGGAATGGTTTGAAAGTCTGTTCAATTAGGTGCAAGGATGGAGGAACTGTAGGACAGTTTTGCGAGAAAGACAGTCATTGCATTTATTGCCACTGTCCTGATGATTTTCCTATTTGTGTACCCACATTCAGATTAGACTGACAAACATGCCTACCAGCGACGATGTTGGTTCTGGTTCATCCTAAAGTAATCGTCCGAATTATCTAAACTTTGCGTGCAATAATACGAGAAGAACGAATCAACATTTAAAAGAAGGTTTAAAAATATCACAAATACCGATTCTTGAAGGCTTTTTGTTTGAATCCGGAGATGTAAATTCAATGTGAGAATTTTAATTTTTCATGGAAACAAAGCTGTTTTAAATATGATAAGCACCATACCCCATATATAGATTTCCGATTGGTCTTCATTTTTTCCATTCTACTCCAATTTTCCTCAGCGCTCTCATTAGTTTGACCCAGTCCACCCTGTCAAATGCTTTTTCGAAGTCTACATAGCAAACGTATATGCCCATTCCATGTTGTATAGCATCCACTCAGAAATTGATAAGAAGCCTGATTTAATCTCAGCGACTGGTGGCGATATTTGGTCAAGACGAAAATGCCACGACAGAGGGCTAGAACGAAAGAGACGGGTTTAAGGGTGAACAGCACTGAGATAGATCAGTTGTCTTATCGGTGTGTGTGTGTATCTGTGTGTGTGATTGAAGTATGAACAGCTAGCAATAGCAATAGCATAGACAGATAGTGAGGAAATTATGTCATTATTGTAAGGTTGAAATTGTTGAGAAATATCAAATTGTCAAGAAAAGTCATGTTGTCATTTTTCATGATCAGAACAGTATATAAGGCGATAATTGCCATTGTAAAATTTTGACCGGTCATCGAAAACGAATGAAAGGTCCGATGAGATTTACTGCAAAGTTCTAGTCAATTCTAGTCAGTGTTCTTAGAGTTTGAAAGCAACTGAGGCTACTTACCTGGTCCTGATCCGGGATCCGGTGTACTCCCAGGTTATCAAAATTATTATTATTAGTATATACTTGGCTTTAATGTGCAAAATTTAATACTGATTTACTACAATAGGCTAATTACCGTGTTCGGGATCCGGAATACTCTCATGCCATTAATATTAAGATCAAAAACAATTCTTTCGTTTGGAAATCTGTAGTGTAGAAAATCAAGAATGAACACGTATACTTTGAGTTTAATGTATGGGTCGAGCTCTTGCTCGAGGTCTAGACGGCGACTGATGACGACCAAAGCAACAGCGATCAGGGCACAAAACGCCTTCAGCATCACGACGACGACGACAACGATGAAGACAAAGAAGATTGTCCCTTCACTTCACAATCGATAGTCGAACTCAAGAAACTGAAGAGCTGGAGCCTTTATACGATTATCAGATATTCGTTAGGACCGCCACTATATTAGGCGGCTATAGGCCTACTGTAGTCCTGCATAGGCCTATCTGTCGTTGCGCTATGGGGACCAAGGTTCCCAAACCACGCCCAGCGGCCAACTTGTGTCCCTTAGCTCTCAGAAAGTGACACGCGAGATTTCACTATTTCATATAATGTATTTAAATAATTTCAATTATGCATCGACTTTCAAATAAATAAATAATAACTAAAATGGCGCAATAAAATGCGATCGACAGCATCCAAAAGTCTTGAATATTAAATTTTTTATAAACATTTTGATTTCCTAAATATCAAATCGATTCTACGTCAAAGGAATCCGTGTCAGATTTCAAATATAGTATAGTCTAAATTTAAGAATTTAATAACGTTGTGGCCCGCTTAAATACCGAAAATAATAGACATGGCCCACAACTTGAAAAGCTTGGGAATAAATGCTATATGGCCGTGTCTTCATTGACTTTCCATTGGAAAGAAGAAGCGTTATAAAGTCTGTCTCTTGCTTTACAAAGCTCTTCGTTTTAATGAACCATAATCCTTAATCCTTTCAAACCAACCAATGTTTGAATAGATCCTTATTTACAATGGAAACATAACTTCGCTTGCCTCTACTCGGGCAGCTTCTATAGACCCAGTCATTTTTAATGGTTAGATCACAGGGGCACTAGACATTAATCTGCGCCAGCTCAAAATTTTCCGTTAAATTGCTGGATTCAAACTAGAAACCTTCATTTTGCCATCCACGTATCTACCGTCAACTGTATTGCGGTTGTCCGGGATGATGGCCTGTATTTTACTTGGTTCTTATTGGACTAGGATGATGCTTCTGTGCTTCGGCAGAGGCGCTTTAGAAGTTGATGATTGAATTGGATTGGATACTGACTGTGGCTTTGCAGATTAGTTTAATATTTGACTGATTTAATTTAATAATTTTTTGGGAGATAGAACATGAAAGGAATTACGATAGTTGATGGAAGACGATTGACAGAAGATAGAACTTTTTGGAAGCATTTTGTGTCTAGCTATTGCCGCTGATGAGCTGGCAGAAAACAAAAGATGATGATGATGATGATGATGATGATGATGATGATGATGATGATGATGATGATGATGATGATGATGATGATGATGATGATTTAATTCAGTTATTCACAGACATTGATTGATTGGCTACATATTCACACAGAATGACTGCAGACAGACAAGGATACAGACATAGAGTCAAACAGACTGAGAGAATTGCTGATTAACTGACTGATTGAATGTAAATTGTTGGTTGGCTGACTGACTGACCGACTGATTGACTGATTGACTGGCGTGAGTCCGTGACTGAAAAGATCAGAATGAATGAGTGGATCGATGAGTGAGTGACTTTGCAAAAAGACAGAAGGATTGAATTGCCTAAATTGTATGGATCAATGGTGTGCGCCGTGGAGCAGTGGTTAGCGCACTGGTCTGTCAATCTTGAGGTCCGTGGTTCAAATCTCGGCCGCGGCAGAAACTTTTAGGTTGTTTCTGTTCCAAGCGCTCCCAGTCAACTCAGCTGTGAATGAGTACATCGAGTGTTAACTCGGTGAAAGGAAATGCGGCGAGATAAAGGCTGGCAACCTCCCTCATTCAGCCGTTGCCCGTTGCTATGTAAAACTGAAGTCGATAACCCTTCGGTTTTTCTACGGGCGCTGAGCCTTAGGAGTCTACTTTTTCATGAATCGATGAACATAACAAAGATGATATAATGTGTTGCATTTAATGTATTTAATTTCAGTTAAACAAACGAATCAATCCCTTCTTCGATAAGATCTTTAACACCTGCATTGTGAGAGAAACAAACGGTAAAAACCAGAGATCATACTAACGCAGAGGCATTTATAGCGTTTAAGAGAACGCGGTGATTGATGCAAAGTGCATAGCGTCTTAATTGAATCATTTGAACGAATAATGATATTCTTTCCTAATGCGACTCACCTGTTGTTTGTCTGTTAGAATTTAAATAGGCCTATATAATATTTCCCCGCAGATAAGTAAAAGTCGGAAGACAATTGTCATCTGTCACGCGATCTTGCTTCATCAATCAAGCAACTGTTTAGTCGATTAGCAGCTTGAATTTTACCAAGATGATGCCTCAGCTGAGGCATCATCAATATGGTCGTAGTATGCACAAGCTCATGGTCTTTCGATATCTGCAATGGGTTTGCTGGAGCCTGGTAAAATTCAAGCTGCTAATCGACTAAACAGTTGCTTGATTGATGAAGCAAGATCGTTTAGTCGATTAGCAGTATCTCTGAATTCAGATTTCAAACCAAGATGATGATAGTCAGCTGAGAGGCATCATCATGCTGTTGATATAACCTATATATTCTGCCCAGTTTTAATCTCTCGAAATGTGAAAAATATGGCTACATTTTCGAATATATAGTTCTTCATGTGCCAAGCTCTCGACCATGGATTTTCGATATCTGCATCAGTTGATGTTTGTTCTGGAGCCTTAGGCTGTCCGTAAAATTATTCTTTGTCTTCCTCTTGCTCTTTTCCCCTCTATTTTTTCCTAATATGGCTAAACAATTGTCTTTTCTTATTGATGTCCAAAGAATTCAAGCTGCTGCTTTCTTATGGTTTTTAGCAATTTTTTCTTTTGATCAAAAGTTTTTAGTACTTCCTCATTGGTTATCCATGACATTTTTGCATCCTTCTGAGAAACCACATCTCCGACTTCCAGTTTACTTTCTGATGTTTTTGTCAACGTCCATGTTTCCGAGTCTACATCAGAGAACCGCCCAAACGTAGCTGTGAAGAATTCTGAATTCAGATATTGAAATATGTTTATTTGTGAAATCTTTTTGAGTTGTATGAAGGCCGCCATACCTATTCTCGTTTCAATGTCCTTTTCACTTCTTCCATCGCTTGGACCTTCCTAGATATTTGATGATAGGAATTTCTTTCTTTTTCGTCTTCTTTTGTTTATTCTTAGTCTTCTGCCACCTTGTCTAATCAATAGTTTTCTTTCAGTATCTGGTTAGTGTTGTGTCATCTGCGTATGTTAGGTTGTTTATTAAATCACAAACACCTGGTTCGACAATCATACACGAAGAAGGTGGACATGGAGGAACCCAGGAAGTACAGCCAAGAATCAAATTTTTAATTGCAATAAAAAGAAGATTCAGAAATGTGAACAGTCAAAAATATGAGCTACATTTGATTGCCAACATGTCGTCTATAAAATTCAAAAAGTTCAAAAAAGCAAAGTAAGGGAACAGTATGACTGGAAAGCGATGACAGAAAGAAAGACAGAAGAATTTGAAATTAAACTACAAAACAGGTTCCAAGAATTAGAGGGAAACGAAGACATGGAGATAATATGGGAGATAATTTTAAAAACAACTTCTAAAAAGCAAAAACAATTCAAAAAGAAATGGCCAGGAAATCCTGGATAAAATGAACTAAGAACAAAATGAAGGGACAACTCAATAACTTTAGTCAATGTAAAACAGGGTATACTTTTAGTCTTTTCTCACATTGCTAAAACTCCTCACATTCTACTTCCTTCTTTCCGCTATGCACCACAAAACATTTTTATCAGTATTAAAAAGCATTTGCCAATCCTCTGATCACTGAGATAGTCTATTTAGTTTAACTGTTCTTGTAAAGTATTTGCATCTGCTTCGCTACCACTGTTCACGCAGTTTTGTATCATCACCAAGTTTAGAAAATGTTGATTTCTATTAATTGATACTGTTGATATATATATATATATATATATATATATATATATATATATATATATATATATATATATATATATATAGTAAACAATAGAGGTCCAAACACTGAACCTCTTGGCACCTCACATATTACCTCAAGCCCAATCTGAATACTTGCCTTTTAGGCCTACCTTCTGCCCTTTGTTCAGAAGCCAATTTTTTATTCAACAAAGAACTATAATGCCAAATTAACATGCCTGAAGTTTGGCTATCAGTCTTGAATGAGGTACCTTATCAAATGGCTTTGCAAAGTCCAGATATATTACGCCAACTGCTTTTTCTTTATCTAGCGTGTCATTGATCTCCTCTAAAAGTGAAGAATGTTTGTTAGGCGGGAGCTTCCCTTAAGAAAACCATGCTGGCTCTCCATTAAAAACGTGTATCGCATAAGATGATCAAATAACCTTGCTTTTGCTATTTTATCCAGAACTTTACATATATATATATATATATATATATATATATATATACGTCTATAAATCTCAAACTTACTGTCCTATAATTTCCATGGCTCTTCGCAAACTCCCAGGTGCGCAAACTACTGGTGCGCATACTATGCTACACCTTTTCGATGGGCTATTGCAGGAATTCGCCGCCCGTTTCCAAGATTCTGAGAAGATTTCAACAACATTAAATAGTCTTAAGCTTCTCCGCATCTGATGGAGACAGAGAGTGCACCGTTTCATCTTCAAATGGAACTGGTTGAGTTGAAGAATGGTGAGCAGCTTGTGAAGAAGTTTGCTCATGAGAACGATCCGCTGACCGCTGCACGTGAAAAACAGCAATGGAACACAAAACAACCAAGAGAACTCACCATAAACATTCTTGTTCTTTTCGGAAGCAAGTGTGCGAAACAACGTTTTCTGGAATTAAACATTTGAAGAGCGAGTACCGAACCAGATTGATAGGCAGCAATCTGGAGTCGGGAATAAGGCTTATGGTCTCCAGCGAGTCTCCTGATTTCGCAAGTTTGTCTGCAAGCACATGCATGCGTTCATGCGTTTTCATACATTTCTTTATTTTCGGACGCGATTTTGGGGGTCAACCCCCCTGGCTGGCTGCCGACCGAAACATTTCTAAGTGCTATAGAAAGAATGTAAGGTGTAAGGAAGGTGACGACCTTTTTTCCTATCAAGATTTTTCGAAGTTGGTTACGATCGAAACCAAACCCCTCCCGGAAATCTTGGCTACGCCACTGGTCATTCGTTTAAAAATTACTTGGACTCGCTGATGGCCTTTATGACATAAAAAGTCTGTAGGCCAATGCGGCCGGCAGTACCGAAAAGGTTTCGCACCTCTGCATTAGAGCAACCCTGCTACTACTGTACTACTCTCCAAAGCGCTATATAGATCTTACGAGATTTTGCTTACTTACTTACTGGCTTTAACGCAAGCAAAATTCCGACCAATGCCTATCGTAGGCTGAAGAGTGAAGACGAATAATTATTTAAAAACGACGCTGCCATCTTGCGAATGAATTTTAACAAAATTATTTCACTGCTCGTTGAAGATAATTTCAAATACATCGCAATATAAAAATTGAAAATATAAAATATTTTCGAATGGAAATTATTTCTATCGGACAAAGAGACGCCAGTCTGAAATAAAATATCAGCAGAAAAACGAACTTTTACCTTCACACCCGCTTAAAGACTACTCCGAAAAATATTAATTCTATCATCGTATCGTGGTAAATATCGTCGTTGTCGTCGTCATTATATATTATAATGATTTAGTAATTTTTACGAGGTCCTTGCCGCTTCGGCGGCGTGGATCGACATTCAATAAAAAGAAAAACAATTAAATCATGAAATTTGGAGTAAATTAAATCGATCTGCAAAAGTTTTTTTAGGGCATTTAAAATGAATGGCAAGATAATTTGCCAGTGCCTTGTTATAGGCCCAACAGTATTTGACAGCTGTGACCAAACAGTGACCGGCGGTTTCAGAGTGATGAAGATAAAGACAATGATAATCTGGGCAACAAAATCTTATGTTAGTAGGACAAAAGGTGAACGATATGATCTTGGAAAACCTGTATAGCAATATGACTTAACAGTAGTTCTCACACAGGGCAAACCCTTCTAAACCACTTCAAACCTTGTTATTATACTACTACTACTACTACTACTACTACTACTACTACTACTACTACTACTACTACTACTACTACTACTACTACTACTACTACTACTACTACTGCTACTACTACTACTACTACTACTACTACTACTACTACTACTACTACTAGAACTGGTGCTATAGAAGTGCATAATTATTTACTACTACTACTACTACTACTACTACTACTACTACTACTACTACTACTACTACTACTACTACCACACCACCACCACCACCACCACCACTGCCACTGCCACTGCACCACCACCACTACCACTACCACCACTACCACTACTGCCACCACTACACACACCACCACCACCACCACCACTACCACTACTACCACCACTACCACCACCACCACCACCACCACCACCACCACCACCACCACCACTACTACTACTACTACTACTACTACTACTACTACTACTACTACTACTACTACTACTGACTTCTGACAACCCAGCCGTTTATTTTTGTATAATCACGCTTCAACTCTGCTCAATTTCGTGAAGTTCTGATAAATGTCTTCGCAGTTTTAATCAAAGAGGAAACTTAGACACATCTCGGTTGGTAGCGGTTAAATGTTCGTAGTTATTGCGGCTTTTCCATCGACGAAATCAGAATGGAAAAAATGCTTCCATCTTCTTAGATCGATGGTTGAGTTCACTCCACAGACATTCATTCTCACAACGAGAGTCTATCGATCATTTTGCTGATGGCCAAAGGCTGAGCACCGTTTTTCACCGCTTTAACAGAAAACAATCGGACATTCAATTCCAAAAATAAAGGCGCTGGTCAAATGTATTTGTCTCGAGAATGTCGTGATTCTATTCTATCGCGCATTAGTGCAACCAAACGCTTTCAACCCTAGTCAGGGGCGTAGCGACGGGGAGGGGTATACGGTATATATACCCCCCCAAAAAAATAGTATATATATATATAAGACAATATATATAGATCTAACATATATATTTACATATATATTTACATATATATAGGCCTATATAACCAGAGATGTATTACCTGATACTTGTACTTGTATTCGAGTTGTACTCGAGTATAATTGTTCAGTACTTGTACTTGTACTTGGAGGCTAGGTACTTGTATTTGTACTCGAAGTTTTTGGAATGCATGTACTTGTACTTGTACTTGGAGGCCAGGTACTTGTACTTGAAGTACTTTGTACTTGCTACATCTCTGTATATAATATATAACATATGGTTATATATACTATATATAACAATATGTATAATCCTCCCCAAATTTATACCCCTCAAATCAAATTCCTGCTTGCGCTCTGCCCCTAGTGTGTGTCGTGTTTGTGTCGGGGTGGAAGTGGAACAGTTATGACCAAATTTCATCCTCACTGGCATCGTCCTCAAACAGATCAACGAAACTTGTTCAGTGTGTGATTTCCAGGGGATTAGTTGGGGGTTGACTTCGTCCACTGATAGAGAACGGCTCTCTTATTGGAAGTCTGATGGTCGAGAAATTGGGGTTGGATATAGGCACAACCAGTGGTTAAATTGCTTTTTCAGAGGTGGGTGCCGGATCTCCTTATACTTCTTCCGGCCACACAATTTCTTCGCAACTTTTTAAAATTCATTTTAATTTTAAACGAACACTTAGTCTTAGAGTACAGTTCACGATTTCTTTTCTTTCCCGTGCATGAAAAGTGCTATAAAGTAAGCAATAAAATATCACAACGAATAAAAAGTACGTTCCGGATCTCATGCCAGACCAGTAGCGGCTCCAGGATTTGCAAGTGGGGGAGGGGCCGTTGGGGTGGGCAACTGATCATGGGGCATTTGTTGTTATAGTATTAAGTATAGTGTCCCAGCAGGAGGCCACTGAGGCAACTCAATAGGGGGGGGCATTCCTGAGGAGCCGCCAATAATCTGAACGTTCGGATCTCGTGAGACGTGATATTGATTCAAAAATAACACTGACAACTGTTTTAATCAATGATAGCGATGCTCGCAATTAGTCGACAGTCTGATGCAAAAAGCTGAATTTAATACTAAGTATTGGGCGTTGGTAGCAAATTACCAGGGAATTTGCCCATTGGGGTTTTGAGGGGGAGATTGAGCAACGGGTATATTACGATGATGTTGTTGAGCTCTCCAACCTCGTTGTAACCGGCGTTCATTGCAAATTCCACACCGATTAATTCTCTGAAAATATGAAAACGGTATGTTTTCAAAGTATTAAGTTTGAACACTGTCTTTAGCGTAGGAGGTACTGGGTAAAAGGTTCATCCATAGGTGCTGTGCCCGTAGGCCCCGGTGCTGATCTCCTTTGGACCATCGCCATAGGTGCCAGACGTAATCGGCGATCTCGTGCCAGACAGTCCGCGGATCGGAGATCCGGCAAGATCCGGCTCATTTAATCACGAAAAAGGCAGTCGAACTGCTTTTCGACAAATCTAGCGATGCTCTCCATCATCCAAGTCGTTACAGTCTGATGCTTGTTCAGCTGTTGTTTGAGATTAAGTTCTTTCGGTCATTGACGTATTTGTCGTTGGTGAAGATTATCGTTACCAGTCCAAGGGGATCACTATTCTTTTCTTTTTGTTGCAAAGGGTGAGAACTTACCAAAAATAATATTACGATGATGTTGTTGAGCTCTCCAACCTCTAACTGCTTGCGACCGGCGTTCATTGCGAAATTCCACACCGATTGCATCTCTGAAAATTTAAAACAGAAAGAAAGAAAGTTTTCAAACAGGCAGTGATGGGAACTAACTAAAAATATTAGCGTAGTAAATTTCAACTAAAAAAAGTAGTTAATCTTTTAGGTTGCTGTAACTTTCTAAAATAGTTAGGTAAACTAAAAAAATTGTTAAATCTCCGATTTTACAACTATTGACCATCATCAAATAGGTGTTCATGAAAACAATTAATCGGCGGATGCTGGCAGCATCAAACAGTCCGCCGAACCATTGAATTAATTAATCATTGATTGTCTATTTAAGTCTTAGTCAGACTGCACCATCACAAGTTTGTGAGTCGAGTCTAGGGCTCCTGCTTTTGGTCGGCAAAACGAACCCACTGAAATTCTTGCTCCATCATCCAACGTTGTTTTGAGTCCTTAACTTCAATTTGACGTCCTAATTCATTTTCACTTTTCTTGCTTGAAATCGTTATGATGTAATTCAATATTGATTATAATTCTAAAGATAAACGACTTCATATAAACACATTTGTCGTTGAAATGAGATCAGATTATCGTTACTAGTAAAGGGGATACACTGGTTCTTTCAAGATCAAATGCATGGTGTTATCGTTGAGAAAAAATTACCCAGAAAGGAATAGATAAAAAGGTACTGTAATTTCGGATCACCAACTAAAATTTTTAGTTAAACTATTTAGTTATTAACTAATTTTTTTAGTTAAACTATCATTTTAACTAAACTATTTATATTTAATTAAACTATGAAGCTAACTAAAAAAAGTAGTTAAACTTTTGGTCACAGACTAATTATATTAAGACAGTTTGCCCATCAGGCAGACAGGCAGGCAGACAGACAGACAGACAGTCAGACAGACAAAGACGAAGATTCAAGAGGATGACTATAGGTGAAAGGCACCCTTTTCATGTCTGAATTTTGTCCTAGGTTAGACCGGTTAATTCTACTCCTATGAGAAGTCTGCAGAGTAGACCATCTGCACGGGGAAAACGAATTGTAGAGTCCTAATAGGCTAAGACCGGCTGGTTGATTACTACATACAATTTAATTGAAAAACTGTTTTACCGTGTCTGCGTACAACCGTGAAACACGACATGGAGTCGACAGACTAAAGAAAAACAGGATTAAAGAGCTGTGTTACTCCGCTTAAGAAATTGTCAAGTTTAATAATAATAATAATAATAATAATAATAATAATAATAATAATAATAATAATAATAATAAAATAATAATAAAGAGTTAATAAGAGCACACGATAAGCTCAATAAACAGCACAATTTTATTAACTGAAGCACAATAGAATTAGAGATTTTATATAATTAGACTATAGTAGTTACAGTAACTGCGAAACCACAGTACATTCTTTTGTGTGATTAATCGAGCATTTGCGGTTGTGAAGTGAAGATGTGCACATAAAGCCTGAAAGTTGTACAATTGTTCAAAACGAACCATAAAGAGCACAAAAGGGACAGAAGATGGCAGAGTGGGTTATGCGCCGGAGCGGTAGGCTGACGGATCGGGTTCAAGCCCCGTTAGCGCCCCTAGTGGCTTTCACACAGGCAGTAATGCCTCCTAGGCCACTTTAAATCACGCTAAGTTAAGTTAATGTCCAAAGCAATTTTAAATGCTCTTTGAAAGAAGGATGTCTTCTTGCTTGGTAATTAAAACTGTCGTGCTACGAGAAGGAACTGCGGGAGTAAAGAACAACATCGAATTAATAAGAGGATGTCAAGATCGAACGAAGTGGAAGTCCATGGTCGCTAACTTAGAAATAACGAAGAAGACGTAGAAGAAGAAGAAGAAAAAGAAGAAGAAGAAGAAGCTGCCTGGCCTTGATGCTAGTAACCCTCTTCCGTTCCATTTCCAACCTTTTTTCTTTCTCTCAAAAACCATCGAAAGACGTATTATCACAAATGCTATCTACGCTATCTCAATGCCGAAAACCTTCCGCTTACCCAATCTCGACCCATACGGTTTAACTCAATCGAAACGACGCTGCTCAGCTAGGGTCCTGCCAATGACGTGTCTGAATTGTAACTTTTTTACCCTGTAAAATTCTGAACTCATCCATCCATCCCTAAAATTTCTATGTGTATGTAGTAAAACAACATTTGTGATGAAGAAATTTCGCTTATTTCCTCGAGATCTCGGCGTAGTTTCTCACCGTTTTCGCCACTGACGCAGCCGGAAGGAACATAGATGTATCCTACGGTGTCCATGCTGGCGTCCTCTGGTGTCGAAAGGCCTTCGAAGAACTCTGTCTGGTCATACTCGAAGAACTAAGAACAGGTCAAAAGCTCCTCAGAATCGAACTAAACACTTTGAAACTGCGTTTAACGTTTTAATTAAATTAATACGCGGTCATGTCCAACGTTTTTTGATTTTGACATTTTAAGACGGAACTTAATGTTGTGGGGAACTTTGATTAAAGTAAGATGGCAGATCGTCATCTGGTGAATAAAATGATCGAAGCGTGCAGAAGAAGAAGTGCAACATGTCACTAAAGATACAGTTCCTGCCCTGATGGGGCAACTGGAATTTCTCCAAGTTGGGCACTGTAACATAATGCATCAGGCATTGAATACAAACGAATATCAGGAGCTAAACACTTTTAATTGCGTCAAGCGTCTTAGCCAGCATTTTTCCTATGAGAAACAGTTAACGCTATTAAATATGTAATTTCTTATAAACGGTTAACTATCTATGTCTCATAGTTCCTACGTGATGCTGCAAAACTAAAACTATATTTTTGCACACCCACTGGACATCTATCACAATCACTATCATGGAAAGTTGAATGTCTCAATAGCTGTTCGTCTTCAGCAGCCCCTGGGGAGCCCGTGATGCTGATCAGCTGCAAAACATTAAAAGCGCTGCTGGCTACCTTAGCGTTTTGTCCACGTACCTGGCTGAGCTGGTCCTAAGATCAACGTCGAACGCACGGAGGTCGGCACTTCGCTCCGGCCATCGTGTCCAATCCGTCACAAGAACAAGGTCCTTCTCTCGCGGGAACCCATTGCTTTAAACCTTGCCGAAAAACTTTGCTGGACTGTTAAAGACGCACCTTTTTAGTTTAGGTTATGGTTATATTATGTGCAGCGCCCCTTGTATAGGCCTTAACCTAGTGCACGGCGCTATAGAAATTGTCTTGAAATAAATAAATAAATAAATATGAATAGAAAGAAAGAGAAAGAACTGGATACACGAACGGACGGACGGATGGACGGATAAGTATGCTTACTTCGCCGAGTAATGGAACAGTTCCATTTGGTCTCTAAAAGTAAATCCAATAGATGCGTCTATAAAGTAGAATGAATGTCAAATTATTATTACAAAGCTTAATTTGACCATTAATTTGATTAATTAGTTTATAATAATTAATTCTTTAATAGATACTGTGTAATTCGCAACTGATTTGAAATTTCGTGAGCTGTACCTGAAGGTGTATTCTGCATAACAGGATCCCTTCCACAATCGCCATTATATAGTCAAATTCACCATCGTCAAAATCGTCGTCGTCATCATCATCATCATCATCATCATCATCATCATCATCATCATCATCGTCATCATCATTTAAACAACTGTGACATTGATTTCTTCAGGGCTACTGTAATATGTTTCACCGCCATTTCTTCGAAGATTTCAAAAACTTTATTGTATAACCATCATAACCATCCATGTCGAATGCATTTTATCTTACTGTGCTGGAATAATCCTTAATTTCTGAAAACAAAAAGTATAAGCACGATTTTGTCTCTTAGCTCTAAACTCTATCTTAATCCGAATCGGAGAGAGCTGCGTTTATATTCGCCCATGTTTAGGGCTGATTGGTGGGCTTACCGTAATACCAGGATAAATGAACTGCAGCAGTTCATATGCTCCGTGATAGTTGCATTTTCCGAGATAGGGACTTTTCAGTTCATCGCAAGGATTTCCATAATCCAATGTCGGCTAAAGAAGAAGAAGAAAAAGAAGCCTTGGAACCAGAGTTTTATCCAGACTCCAGGTCTTTGGGGAGGATTGAGGCTTTTGGGGGGTCGACTTGGTTGGAGGGGAAAAGGCACAGTTCAATGCAAAATTTGTGTAAGTGCTGGGATTTGAGGGGGCATTTTGAGGTCTTGGGGGAAAATCTCCCCTCCTAACAGGCCTGTATAAAACACTGCTTGGAACATTATATCAATCGCTCTACAAACGCCCTATTCGACTGAATAAGATCCAAGCCAATTTTGATGACCTTTTTATGGAATGACCCTGCCTAACCGACCCCCATTTATGCTCACCTTTTGGCTATAGTTATTTCACGTTTAGACGAAGCGCCTAAGAAAATGTGGCTGTTGCGGTACTAGTTTCAAAAGCTCTGTGTATAAATTCACGGGATTTTACTTCACTTAAGTCTACTTATTTACGCCGTTCTCGTCGAAAGGCGATCCAGGCAAAGTGATTGAATAGTGAGCTGTCAGAGATATTGACTTTTTCGAAAATTTTCACAGAATCGAAAGCGTTAGGACGAAACAAAATCACAAATACGCGTTTAGCCAGAATTTTGCTGACAGGGCATTTTTGCGAAGAAAATACTTTCTCACGACTACGAGGACAACTCGGATTTTTCACCGAAATATTCCACTATTTCCATTATAAATTGCGAAACAGTTATGAAAATGCTTCGCTTATTACAGCGAGTTTAGATTCACTCTGCGATTTATCTCTTTCATGCCATTATTTAACAAATCAATTTCGTACAACTGAGGTTCATAGACGTCAATCTGTTTCAAATCGTTCAAGAGCAGCGATCATTAACACTATCGATACCACAGCAGACTATGATACGGAGTACAACGATTGCAAACACTATTGATACCACTGTTACCACAACATACTATGATTAATACCGCAGCGTACTATGATTGGTAACACTATTGATACCACTGCTACCACAACATACTATGATTAAACCGCAGCATACAGTGATTGCTAACATTATTGATACCACTGTTATCACAGAATACTATGATTAATATCACAGAATACTATGACTGCAAACACTATTGATACCATGTCAGACTATGATACGGAGTACAATGATTGCTATCGCTATTGATAGTTTTATACCACAGTGTACAAAGTATGAATGCTAATACATTTAATACCACAGTGTGCTGAGCTACAACGTCGGTGACAATCTTCATGCTGGCGCCGTAGTTTGCATAGAATTCTTCAATTTTGTAGGCAATTCCTAAGCAACGAAGAAATAACGAAAAGTGCAACCATATATATATAAAATATAATGAGTAACGATGGAATTGTTATGTAATTCTGCAATGCTTATGCATTTATAAGGCTACACATGAGATGTTCTGAGCAGAAATCTGTAATCGTCGGATGCAAGGTGCGATTTGTGACCTGGAGCAGTGGGGGGATATTTCGAGCTTGGGGGGATGTAGTTGTTGGGGAAGTGTAGCAGTGGGGGATGTAATGGTGGGAGAATGTAGCAGTAGGGGAATGCAGTTGGGCAGTGGGGGAATCTCTCCTTTTCCCCTACAAATCGCGCCCTGGTCGGATGAAATTAAGAACAAACAGACCAGAAATCTTCCCCTGCCTGTTTGGAACTTCCGACGAACAGTATTTTCAAATCCATGCTTGAAACACATATCTTCCAGTTGGAATATCCTCCAAAGTCTCTCTCTCCCTCTGAGGTCCATTGTGTAATTTTTGGGGCGGGGTGACATGTGCATCATTGTTTTACCGCACCGGGTGACGTCTACTCCAGTGACGCCGCTGAATCACATCGCTCTACAGGGTGGCGCAAAAAAACCGGACTATATATTAAATGCAAGCCCAAATGTGACTAGTCCGGTTTTTTGCGCCACCCTGTAGATACAATAAAGCATTTCGTGTCGATACGAGGCGGATGGTGTGTGGGGGGAATGGGTGGGGAGGGGAGTGTGGCGATCGAATTTCAACTTACCCGGATGTACGACTGTGTCGAGGGCTCCGTTGTAGATGAAGACCTTCGACTGGAACATGTTGGCCGTGTTGTCGATGTCTCCGTCGACGGAGAACTGGTCGGCGAAGCCGATCAGCGCCGTTACGTCGACGTCCGCCGGGTCCCTCATGCACGGAGTGGCGTCGATGAAAGTGCCCTGCGCGCAGTAGTATGGCCCTATGTACGCGAAAAATACAATCAGTGAGTCCAAGATACTATATATGTGTATACTGTATGTTAGGGTTACCAGACGTCCTTAAATGATAAAGACAGTCCTTAAATTCCGTGGCCCCGTCCTTAGGGCTTTTGTCCTTAATAATGACACAAAATGTCCCTAAATTTAATTTAAAATAGTGATTACTGATTTTAGACATTACTCTAGATTAAAAGGACTTTGTAATTGATTGATATTGATTGCTAAAAAGGTAATCATTAGTTCTTTGTGCTTGTTTGCATCTTCAACGTCCTAAAAAAGTCCGACAAACCAATGTGTTTTACGTGTCCTTAAATTCTTTCCAACTGATCTGGTATCCCTAGTATATGTAGACATGGACATGGGTTGTGTCCACCCGTGGGTTGGGTTAGGTTTGGTTGGGTCGGAAATGTCCATGTTTATGATGGGTTGGGTTGGGTCAGAAAATAAGTCATGGTTTAGGAAACTGTGATGTATTACGGTGGATTGGGTAACTTGGGTTGGGATGGGTCAAGTAACTATATTGCTTTCGTAGGTTGGGTCTGAGTCATGCAGTTGGGTTGGGTTTCAAAAATGGGCCCATGACCATCTATATATATATACCATACATATGAAAATTTAGCGGAAAGTTAGCAGAGTGGTAACAACGTTGCACGTTGTAGCAGAAGGTGGCGGGTTCGAGACCCTCACGAACCCTAAGGTCGACTCAGCCTTTTTTCGCCAGATGGCGATGGCAACTGAGTAGCGGATTAATCCGCGGAGTAAACAGGCGCGTTGCATGAGAACACTGGCTCTGTATCATGTAACTTGCACCAGTCGCCTCGCCTGGCTGAGGACCTTGGTTTATAACGGAGATCAGCGCCGCCCTACGAGCCTTGAGAGCTCGGAAAGGACTTTACATATGAAGACACTCATATTTTGATGAACCGTCCTATCCGTGGCCTGTTCTTTCGCTAGGTTATGCGGCTGCTCCTTCAAATCTGCAAATATACTTAAATGATACTTAAATGGCTGCGTTTGTGTGTGTATGTGTGTGAGAGAGAGAGAGCAAGAGAGAGAGAGAGAGAGAGAGAGAGAGAGAGAGAGAGAGAGAGAGAGAGAGAGAGAGTAGAGAGAGAGAGACGCAGGGGTTGTGTAAATATTTACAACGAAATCCGTTTTATTGCACCATTATATATATATATATATATATATATATATATATATATATATATATATATATATATATAAGCCCTCGATAGCAGAGTTCATGAAGGACTTATGAAAGAAGTGTCCGATATCGTAATCTGAGTATTAGAAGAAAGACTTTTATAACCGACCACCAGAACCATCATGCTCTCGTTCGTTGGGATATCTAACCGAGCAATCGTTTGCTGTGCCTACTTTGACAGAGGTGGGTAAATTGGGAGGAAGTAAGTCACCTGCCTCCCGCAAGAATTCCGGCGCCCATGATGATGGACGAGTAGGCGACGTGCAACTGGGAAGTCATTGCCGCCCCGACGACACGCCAGACGTCGACATCTGAGATCGGTCGACGTTGTATTTCTCTGAAATGCAAAACGAAACATTCGAGGCTTCATCTACATGCTTGACTTTGAGCAGTGGCGTTTCCAGGATTTCTTGGTGGGGGGAATGAAATGAATTCATAGATAGAAAGTTGGTGGGGATTAAGAGAGAGAGAGAGAGAGAGAGAGAGAGAGAGAGAGAGAGTCAATAAACTTTTCCGAATAAGAAAAAAGGAGAGAGATTTTTCCAGATTTCAATAGACTTTTACTGAAAAAATAAAAAAAGGTCATGCAGTAAACTTGGCTTTTACCCAACAAAAGTTTTTTCCGGTGAGGATGAACTCATTTGGAACCGCCACTGACTTTTAGTTCCAGAGTTTTGGAATTGTGATAAAATAGGAACTGAAAGGAGGAGAATTATGAATTTCGATTTATTTCACAACTCGAAAGTTTTCCGACGCATCAATTTTCAACGCTCGAACTGATCAATTTTTATCCCATTTCAAAAATAGTCGTCATTTTGAAAGCGTATTTTTGTCGATCAGTCGACCAGTTTATTCAAGCAGAACTTTCGGAAGTCGGAAGAGTTAGACTCCAGATCAGTTACAGACAATGTTTATTCTAGGCCTGTTTTTTTTTTTTAGCCTAATAATAGACAAATCTTGTTCCCAAACATTTTAAACTCCCCTCAATTACTGGTTTTTTTCCAGTTTTTTCCCCAGGACTCGTTGCGTGACAAATGGTTGCATTTTGGAAAATAAAGTTGTTTAAACAAACAAATCATTAAAAATATTGTTAATAGAAAAGGTGGACTCTAAATGTTTATTTTGCTTTTTGGGTACATTTGTCTACTGTGGAAAATCCGCCACTGCTAGCGAGTCACAACATTATAAAATTCTAACATTTTGAATAATTTATACTATGCTGTAGATGATTCGGAACGGGGTTCGTTATCTATTTGATCGTCAATGAAATTTTGAAAATGATTAAGTTACATTGCACCAAATATTGAGACTTCGCGAGCTGACGGGCCACAAGTTGCCCGCAGGCCATGTTTTGGGAACCTTTGGCATAGAACTTATAGCAGGCCGAACTTACCAAGTGGACGTTGTGCGTCTGTGGTGAAGACACAGAGCAGAGCAGGAGTACAATAAACAGATTCTGCATTTTTACTCGATCTTTATTGAAGCTTCGAACAACAAAAACAGACTATGCAATGATTCTTAATTTCCACCGGCTTCTATTAGCAAATGGTAAAGATCAGAGCGCACTGTTAATATATAAGCGAACAACAGGAAACATCTGTTGATTTTCAGTTGGTTTGTTATCTTGTTATCTGTAAAAGAGACTGATTATGCTTTATCATAAAAATCATTTGAGAAACAGTTTTTATCTACCTGACAATTATAATCGTAGTCGTCATCATCATCATCATCCCAAAATTCGACCGCTGGTATTGTACGTAGAATATTTCCAACGATATTATACGTATTATATATACGATATTGTACGTATTATACGTATAATATTTTCAATGATAGTATACGTAATTATCTACAATGTTTTGATTAGAAAATTATAGACAGCTTAAAAGTAACGCTATACAACGAACAATAATATCATTTCGATGGTTTCTTGTCGTCAATATCTTGATCCCCGAATGGAAGTTGGACTTTCGAACATTGGCGCAGCAATTTGTAAGGTTATAACTCTCCAGCGTCGTATTGTATGGTATAGGTACATGTTACATGCCTATTACTAGAACTATTATTTGACTCAGCTTATTTTCCAATGGATTTACTAGAACTATTGCAATCCTATTTGACAGCATTTTATTTTCCAATGGATTTATTGGCACCCTGGCTGACCTACCTATCTTCAACAGTTTTTCTTTCTAATTATTTATTATTATTATTATTATTATTATTATTATTATTATTATTATTTATTATTATTACAACGTACAAGATTTATGTGGCAACTAATACAGTGACTGCGTGGACACATTACAAATTATAAATTACAATAGCTCGTGCGAAATAGCCAAGTTTTAAGATTCTTCTTGAAGGTGTCTGGCCTATTAGAACTCTAGCCAAACTCATTATTTACATAGTGAATGCGATTCTTTAAACCTCCTTTGCAAATACCGAGCGCTTTCATGTTAGTGCTATTTAAATTCTAGCCAAAATCGATGATGAGATTATATATACATAGTGAGTGATTGTCGGAAAGAGCATTAATTTTTATTGCATGACTTTACTTTTGATGCAGCGTTACTGTATATAAATGTCTATTCAAAAAAATAATAATCGAACGCGCGTCATTGTATTTCGACAGATTTCAAATTTTTACACTAATTCTTTTTGGCTAAGCACAAAGTCGGTGAAATACCGTGTTTCCCATTAATCGATACTTGTGAAAATGTTACAGTTATAAAAATTGACTTGTTTCTAATTTGGTCTTCACACTTTGTGCCTTGGTTTTGGAACTTGATACAAATTATACTGTACTTCGAAATGCGTTTTTCAAAACCGTCTTCAAGAAGATTTTGGAAACCTTTGGCAGCTCGAGGAAACACTTGTCTTCCGGTAGTCTTGCAGTCATGACCAAAGCTCGATCATACGTATCGTATCATACGTATTATATTTTTCGTATCATACGCACGTATTTTAGCGTATGACTTTTTATCATACGCGCTGTCACACGTGAGCAAAAATACCTTAGGCCTAAATAGCCATGAAATTGTGTCAATAACCGCAGTCTGTTAACCATTTACCTGCACAAAGAAATTAAAAGAGGAACAAGTGTTAACCCAAGTGAATTTTGAGATAAGTTACAGTGTCGTGGCGTGACGTCGCAATTGATATTGCTCGCTAAGTAAGCAAATTATAAGTAACCGAGCAGACTTATAAAATACGCTTATCATACGCGTATTTTATTTCTTTATTCATACACACGTATTTTAACGTATTTTTATTTTGTCATACGCGTATGATCGAGCTTTGGTCGTGACATTAAAAACCAGCGCTATTAGGAACATAGGAAGTTTCAACAAATAAGCCCAATAGAGATACAGGGGAGCTGTCAAACTTAAACAGGACTCATTTCGAACTGACAATCCTCCTGTTAGGCTGCGAACCCTGCTTAATGATTCAATGTTTGCCAAGCTACTTCCCGTTGAAATCCTGAATAGATACCGCCGTGCAGGTGTGCCAAAATGTATACCTCATGTGCAAATTTACATGACAATGGGTGACATCAAAGTAACTCTTCGCTGCCTCATGACACAACTTTTATGAAATTCGGAAGAGAGTCAGACATACCGACGGGCTTGCCTACGAGCAACTGTTGCAAAGACATTTGTGTATTCTATAATACTCAGAAATGCACGCAAAACCATGAAAAAGATGCGTAAGCTTCCAAATGTTAGCCTACAGCATTTAGACAACTTTTAAAATAACCACCTAGCACCTAGGCCTACTACATTGAGTGCTTAAACTTTGTGCTGTTAAGGGAGATATAGGTCTACAACAAAACCAGGCGCATAGAGAATTTCGTTTGCACAGAAAAATCGAGAAAATAGTTCGGAGACTTTGAGTTGTACGTTCCGTTGCTTTCGAAGCCAGTTTTATGTTTAGTTAGACCCGTCTTTTCTTTATTAATCCGAGTGTTTTGCTGTCATGAATTCGACGCATCCGTCTTTCCCGTCAATTGATCTGGCAAAATGTGGCTCGAAACCACGAGTGACACCAGAAACAGGCGACATTTTAGAATCTAGCTACGATGTTCTAGGTTCGAGGACAGAAAGATGGGAACCAGTGATCACGATCACTCGTCACAGCGTCTACGTTAACATCGGCGAATTACAGAGGGGAACGGCCGGTTGCGAGGCGGGAAGAAGAGTCGATCAAAGATCGCAGGCATTCGAACCGAACCCAGGGAGTCAAGAGTCAGTCTACGAACTCCAAGATCCACCTGGGAGAAGAGCGCAGAAAACGGAAAGTTACGAGCACTCCAGGCATTCGATCCTGGAACCTGACTACATCCTCGCAGACAGTAGCGTTCTAATCCGACACAAAAACTTCACACTGAAGAGAATCAAAAGCATTTTTCCACCAAAGGATAGGCCTACAAACAGAGGAACGACGGGAGATGGCAGATCTCGCAGCGGACAAGCTGAACATTCGCCAACAAACACATACGAATACTTTGTATCCGCAGAAGATTCCACCAGAATAAACGACACTAACAGCCCGGTTTCCTCCTCGGTATCCAATTCAGGACGGAAGATCCAGCTTCAAACAGCGACCTCTGTCAACAAGAATCACACACCGTCATATATTGACATGAGTGCCCTGCGGCCAATTGTCCGCACAGGCAACGATGACGAAACCGCCAAGACAAATCCAAGTCAACAAAATGGATGCGAAGGTCGTGGTCAGACCGTAAACCCAACGAAAAGACGGAAACCGCAAATGCGTTTGCAATGCAACATTCAATTTATAGTAGTCGTTGTTGTTACCGTTGTTACATGTCTCAGTGCTGGAATTGCCGTTGGTTGGTTTGGAGCTATCGCCGACCGAAACAGCAGTTGTAAGTGACATATTTCTTACATTGGCCTAGCCATGAGAGGCCCAGATGGTGATTGTACCGTGTCCCCTAATCTGGCCCATGCAGATAACTGTGATTCGGAAACGAAATAATCTAGTTACAAACTTTATTAGACAGGCTGGCAGATGAAAGTGAAAACAAAAGCCTAAGAATACATGTCAATACAAGAAACGTAAAACAGCTGAGATTTTGAGCAAACTCCATAAGAAAATTATACGGGGATTGCTAGAAAGCTCTAGGCATGAATCCTGTATTGCCATAATTTCTCACGACACTGTACACTTGAGCAGAGATGTCCATGGGTTGGGTTAACCCAAGGGTTGGGTTGGATTGGGTTGGGTCAGACTTTTTCATATTAATGGTGGGTTGGGTCAGAAAATAAGTCATGGTTTAAGAAACTGTAATGCATTGCAGTTGGTTGAGTTGGGTTGGGTCAAGTAAACCTATTATCGGCATGGGTTGGGTTGGGTTGGAGGTTTGATGGGTTGGATTCTAAAAAATGGACCCATGGACATCTCTGCACTGGCGTAAACTTCTAGTTTTGTCATAACCTCTTGTCCGTATGTTATATGCTGTAGAAATCTGATGATGCACCACACCCTTGCTTTGCATCTTTAATTTTGTGATCAAATTTTCCTACTGAATTCCTCAACATCTAAAATAGCTGGAAAATTTTTGAATTTGCTGGTTTGCTTATTTAGTGCACGGCGTATATTTTAATTCGGGTGCAAATGTATACCACAGGTCAGTCTGATCGCCAGTCTCGGACACGAGACCAAAACTACGTCAGACAACAGTTCAACTGCACCTGAAGTGTACACTTCATCCGTTGGATCAACTACTCCGACTACTAAAACTACAACTGCTCCGACTCCAACTACGAAAACGACTACAACTAAAACCACTCCGGCTACAACTAAAACTACTCCGTCTACGACTACTCCAACTACAACAACTACTAAAACCACAACTACTACTCGTCCCAGCACAACTAACGACCCTCGCGTCAATCCTCTGTACAGTTATGGGGAGTAACGAGTTACTGTAACTAAGTTACTGTAACTTATTACCAAATCAGTAACTGTAACTATATACATTTTAAAAGGCAGCTAGTAACTGTAACTAGATACTTTTTGAGGAACTGTAACGGAAATTTTTTAGTTGCTTTGCAAGTTAGTTACTTTTTTATTTCTAGTATAATTTCTATTAAAAGCAAGCAGCAGCGTGTCAAGACGATAACGTGCAGAACCATGGATTCTAAATCAATAACCTCAGTGTTAGGAAAGATCACTTGTAAAATGTTCTTGATCAAAGATCAAGATCACTAGAGAGAAATTGATCTAAGATCAAGATCAAAGATCACTAGAGTATAAATGATCTAAGATCAAGATCACTTTAAAAGTGATCTAAGATCAAAGATCATACAAATATAGTTATTATATCATGTATGACGTGTCACGTATGATAACGATACAAATGTCCACTGTACGATGCATGTAAACTTTTGTAATACTAAGTTACTAACACAACTGAAAACAGTTCATGACAAGTTTAGCAACTAACTGTCAGTTCACAGTCAGTGTTGAACACGGCAGTTCATTTTCAGCATGAGCGGACGCTCAAACGTTGCGTCTGACAACCTGTTTCTTCGCAGCTGACAGGCACATGATGGGAATGAGGAAGTAGCTGATGGCTATCAAAGGCAATTCTACACCTCTGTCAGAAGTCCGCTTAGAATACTCTAGATAATATGGCACATCTGCCACAGCAACAGTTCACAAAAGGCCGCTGTCAACAGCGCAAAACATCAAAAATTCACACATCATGTTTCAAATGCAACGTCTTTTTGTGTAACTGTTGACAAAAACTGCTATACTGTGTGCCATACTCAGCCACAGTGATGAATCGTGCAGTTAAGAACATTGATTACAAGTTGTATGTAATAGATGTCATGTTTAAATGTTTCTTTAAAAACGTGTTTTTTTATTTGACTTCAATTGTTCTCTCTTTGTGAGTGCTTAGGAAATACACTGTATAATGTCTCTTCCAGTTATGTCAGGAGAGCCCGTTGTTACCATATGGCGACAACAGCTAATTTGCATATGCTAACCCATAAGAGTAAATTTCGTAGATTCCATATACAGCCTAACCTATGCGTCCAGAATAAGTCTTTATTTGAAGCCAGCTGTGGAATTTTAAACGCACATGAATAGGGTTAAGACTTTTTCATTGGTCGTCGCTATTTTTGGAATTTTGAAGCGTTGGATTTTTTCAAAGGGAGTTTTATTTTTGCGCATTTTTAAAACGCAATCACATCTTTCGGCTTTTCTATTATTTTGCGTAAAAACATTTAGTTTTTGGCGTTAGCCTATAATAGGCTGTTATCCAATGTTTTAATCTCAGGCCATGCCCATAATTTTGGCTTCAGCCGTTGCTCAGGCCTTATTTAATTTATATTCTCTCCTGTGTGAGCTTATTGCTCCAAGTACAACTAACTTTCTATAATCTTTTCAGTGACAAAAGTATCATGCAGGTGAAGATTTTTCCAGCTGGGGGAAATTAATCTGGGCATGAAAGGGTTACGATGTGATCAGGCGAAGTCACTTTCGCAGACAGTAAAATAATATCAAATTTGTATCCGTTGGATTTTGCTTGGTGGAGTTTTATCGATTTTGCTGCATCTTAATCGCTAATATTAACTTTATCGGCTGCAGTCATTCTGATTATATCGGCGTGTTCCATTTGGTTGAAATTTACTTTTTTGGCGTTAGCCTATAGTTGAATTTTTCAAAAGTTGCTGGCTGACGTTATCGCCAATGTTTTAATCTCAGGCCATTCTTTCAAACAGTAATTTAATAGCTTCGCGCTCGAGTCGTTGCTCTTCCAAGATTATTTAATTTGTTCCATATTAACATCGGCTCTCCCTATGAGACCTTATGCTGAGCTCGTGAGATTGCTGCATCTGAGTATGGTTGAGATGTACAACTGGACTTTCTTTAGTCTCTACATCTTTTCAAAGGAATGAACAATGGTCTGAATGTATCAGTATTTTCGCTACACTATGAAATTAAGACAGTTAAGGACGATTTTTGTTCAGCAATAAAATCCTTAGTATTTTAAAATTTAGAGTCAAATTACGCCTCTTTCTGTTTCTTTTTTCATAGTCTGCCTTGCTGCTTCGCACTTCAACTCTGACTGATCTCTGGAATTTGATCTTACAGGTGTGTCTAATAGGAACGTCATGATTTTCTATTTAGTAAAAACATAGTACATAATTATGTCCAGGAATATCTAAGAAATTCAGAATGAATTTAAAATCCAAAATATAGCAAGTTTACACAAACATCCAAGAACACACTTACTTTGTCATGCTTCATAAAAGCCACATTGGCAGAGTAAAATGGTACTGACACTGGTGTATTCAAAATCACTGTTGGTCAACAGAAATGTCTTTTTCCCACGATTCCGGTGCTGAAATCCAAAAAACAGCGAAAGGGTTAAAGGGAAACTATCCACAGCTGTGAATTTAATCACAAACTGTGCAAAAGCCAGAGTCATTTAAAATCAAAAATTATTCTGAAAAAGACTGAGAAATGCGAGGTCAAAGGATTGAAATTCTGACCTGTTCAGTAGAATGGGAAGCGATATGTCTCTCAGAAAAAATTATTTATTTATTTAATGCATTATGCATTATTTCTTCATTTTTGGGAGCCACGGTACCGCCTCCCCCAAATGACACCCGGTACTGTACAGTGTACACCCTTACATAGGCCCTACTAAAATATAGCAGCTGGTCCGCATCTATGTTACATCGAATTTGCCAGGTGTTTTCGATATTTTCAAGAAATAACTGGCACCACAAGCTTAGTTGGATTTCATTGCATTAAATGACACCAATAAAATTAAATGACATCAATTATCAAAAGAATGAAAACAAAACATATACGAAAAAATGACATATATAGCTCGATTAAATGTTCATTAGCTAGGTTAACTTGCCCGCGCAATTTGAAAAACATTGCCTCGGAAAACTATGGTGTTTAGCTATGATAGT
The DNA here is from genome assembly GCA_018105865.1 of Metaphire vulgaris. Classification (NCBI taxonomy): domain Eukaryota; kingdom Metazoa; phylum Annelida; class Clitellata; order Crassiclitellata; family Megascolecidae; genus Metaphire; species Metaphire vulgaris. The sequence goes on along the minus strand of CM030860.1, from coordinate 2,475,915 downwards.
TTTTAGTCCAAATTCAGAGTAGACATATAACAATATATTATATTCGGTCTTGAGCAGCTTTCTTACGTATCAAATCAAAATCGACAATTAGTGTCATGAACGCTGTTGTGGTTTTAATGTCCTGCAATAACGGCTCTGTGATTGATAGTGCATTAAAACAGCAGATATTTGATATTTAGAAATATCACGAAAACATACGTGCCTATCAAAATTAGTCTACTAAGAGTGCGAATGCAACTTTACAATCAATATATTACTGTAATTAATAATCACTTCAATATTAACTTTCCATATAGCGGGTAATGTGTAAAGTAGGCATTCCGCATTTCTATCTGTTTTCACATCATCTACAAATTCCAAGTGCTTGTTTATTATGACGTTGTCAATTGTTGTTGCCATTTCTGACGTTATGCTCAATGTAAATATTTCGGGATCAAAACACTGTCGCAGAACCTCAGGTTTCATGTTGAAATCTCCCCCGATAAAGAGTGCATCGACACCATTTTGTTCAAGCTTGCTTACTAGTTTGTCTTTTAGCCTCATCGGACGTTCTTTCTGGAATGCTTGCTTAGTCTACGAAAATGAAGCGTGACAAGGAATGCTTTTGCCCATCTTCATTCTGTAAAATTATCCCCAGTCCTTTGAGTGATGTATTTTTAGATTTATTACTCTCGTTTTCCGATTCATTATTTTTATTTCCGATGGAGAATTGTCTTAGAGGCTTCCATTTTCTATAATTAAAATAGACAGCCACATAATCGTCTGGAAAATGTTGGCTTAATAAAACATATCTGTCGTCCGTGTTGTTATAATTCACTTCGTTCAATAACACCTGAGCAGCTTCATTGTGAAATTCTGTGATGCATATCAGCATATCCGAAAAAGATACATTGTGTGGCTCAGCGAGGCTCTTTCCTTGAAGTGCTATGAACTTCCTCGAAGGGTCACACGATAGTGAAAACAATTGTAGTCGTTGAAAGATGTGTTCTGCCAGAGATTCAGAATTGTTTGTCGATGGATGACGATTGGACGAGTCGGCGTTGATAAGGTAGAATTTAATGTTGCTGGCAGAAGTATTCATATCTGCGTGAAAAGTGTTTAATATTAGATGTAGGTCCTCTTTATTCTTGAGAAATATTCCAATTCCTTTGCATGCCGGTCGTTTAATTTCATTACCTTCAGTTTGCAAATTTTTGTTCCCAATGGATACTTTTTTCAACTCTTCATTTTCTTGCATTAAAGTAAATTGCGACATAAAGTAAGTAAAGTAAAGTAAAATCTCGTGGATTTCTATAGCGCCTTGGAAGCAGCACAACAGTTGCTGCTTATTCTTGGGCGCTCAGCCTCTCTTAAAATAGTTATAGGAAAGGTGTGGGATCAGCCAGGCAATAGTCAATATCCGAAGGCAGTGAGGCTAATCATAATCACACACACACACATATATATATATATATATATATAATATATATTATAGATGAAAGTCAAAGTTTTTCAACATAACATATTTGTCATTTGAATAATTTAATTGCTCAGTAATATTTCAGCTCAACTCAGTCTCAAGCACATCTGAATAGTTCAGATTCTTTTAGCTAAGGCTTTCCTCGAAGCAACACGTTGAAATGAAAATAACTGGAGTCGTTCAAAGATATGTTCCGCTAGGGATTTTGAATTGTTTATTGAAGGATGACGATTAGATGAGTCCATGTTGATTTGTTCAAGTCTGCGTGAAAAAGTGATTAATATTAGATTTACATTAATAACATTATTGAAAGTCATTCCGTGTCAATTCAACAAATGGCTCCAGCTCAACCATCTCAAACAGTAAGAAATTTACCTTAAATGTTCCCCAAACATTCATATGAATGTCTGCGTTCTTGAGTCGTTTTTGAGATAAATATAGGAAAATAGATAGTACTATGTTCTTAGAAATCTTTACAGAAAGTTTACACGCCACTATAATAGTGGTGTGTAAACTTTCTGTACAGATTTCTAAGAAAATAGTGTACGCTTGATCATGTTTATTTTCTAAACAGGCTTGTTTTACTACTCCAGTTTGATGATTTAATTGTTTCTAAAAAGCAATTATTCTTATTCATATATATATATATATATATAGTAGTATCTATTATATAGTAGTATCTATTATAGTAGTATCTATTTTCCTATATTTAGAATTATTAGGTAGTTTCTTATCTGGTTTTAAGTCAATTAACACTGAACATTGGAAAATTTAACCATTTAATTGCTCTAGTCAGGTGCCGTTGCCACTCCAATGTCCCTGTCACAGTCCTCTTTATCAGGGTCATCTTCGTCATTATGGCACGTCAGAGTTTGTGGTGCTTCTGCCTTCAGACGCGGCACTGTGCTTTCTGTTCTGTCGGTGGCTTCCGTGACATTTCTGTCTCCAAGACCCAGGCTATCGACTAGCCCCGGTGGTAGTGGCAGTGGCTCCTTTGGGCCGCGATCAACTGTTGATTCATGTGGCATCTAAAATCAGCATTTCCAATGTCATGCATCCATTGAAGCTCACAATATCATCTTACTTGTTTAAAAGCACAGTTAATTGTAATTCAGCATAATATTCAGGTAGCACATATTGTTATGGGTTACCCAAGAACAGACAAAAACAGTGGGTTATCAGGTATACAAAAAATGGAACATCATGGGGGCAATATAGCCAAACTACCCAGGCTGAGAAAAGTCCAGAGGGCGGGGTTCCAATCAATCAAGCAGCAAGTGCTTATAAATAGAAGAATTCCACTCACGAGCATTGGAGTTGCTCGAAACAGATACATGTAAGATAATGGATAGTTCAGCAGATTTAAGGCAGATTCTGCGTATATGTCCGCGAAACGAAGAACCTGACTTGCTAAAAATGTTTGCCTCGTTCCTAACATTCAAACAAGAAAAGCAAAACTCTAAAGCAATAGAATTATTAAGCGAAAATAATATCAAATAGCTTCAAAATCACAAAAGACATTTGCTTGCTGAAATAAAGAACCCTGCAATAACAAATAAAAACAAAAATATTACATATACTTCAATTTATAGTAGACGCAGCCTCCCGTCGTAAACCATGCCTCTGCCGACGTGGGGGCCGTAGGCCCTACTGGGACACAGCCTCCCGTCGGAGACCAAACCCAAACCCCCGAGGGAGGTCGTAGGCCCCACTGAGGGACGCAGCCCGCGTGTGGGCCCCAGGTCCTACTGGGGGGAGGGCGCAGCTCCTTTTGTTAGGCCGTAGGCCTTACTAGGAGCGCAGCCTCCCGTGAAAGACCTAACCCCAGCACTCCGTGGGGGCTGTATCCTCCATTGGGGCACAGCCCCCGGGAAGAAAAGTCCCAGCCCTCCGTTGGAGACAAAGCCCCTTTGGGTCCGTATGCCTAAAAGGGACCGTAGGTAAAACTGAAGGGTGCATTCTCCGTTGGAGACCAAATCCCAATTGAATCGTAGGCCCAAACCGTAGTCGTAGGTTCCGTTATGGTGTGCAGCCCCCTGTGGTTGGAGAGGGGCAAGGGCAAGACCAGAGAGCCCCCAGTGGCCCACATTGGGAGCTACATACATTAAACAACAAATGGTTGGCCCCATGTTAGACGTTGCCCCCAATGATAATATGCGAGTGAGCACATAGGAAAATGTTAAATGATAATATGCGCATTCGCTTTACATTTTCAGATTTAAATAATTGTTAAATGTAATAATACAAACTTTTGCCATAAACCTGGGAAGGAGATAGCCACTCTCCCCCGTCATTTTTGACGGGCTAACAGCTAGTCATCTAATAAAACAATTTGAAATGATTAACACATTTAAAGAAATGTCTTTATTATAAACATCTTGGAACAAACCGCTTTTGAAAAGACTGCCTAGCGTTCCGTATGACTGATCAATCTTGTGAGAGACAAATATCAAAAGAAAAATATGCTAGATATACCAATATAAAATATAATGGACTTAAATCTATTTTTAAACTTAGTAAGTTACTACATATGAGTACTGAGTTTTATTACTTATTCTCAGTAGATCTCAACTCTAAATTAGCCAGTTATGTCACAAATAGTAACTATTCAGTTCATCAATTAATCTGTAGGCCTATCAAGCTTTTATCTTAACACTGCAACTTAGAACTGAAATGACGAGAAGGAAATTAATTCAATGAGAGAGAAGCACAATTATTATACAAAAATATAATAATACAGAGGCCAATTCCAAGAAGCATAAGATCCAGCAAACAGTTAATGACCCAGCATATGGGTTGGGCAAGTAACGAAAATGCAACCGAGCCACAGAGTGCTAAGAACAGTTTGAAGCACAGCTTCCTTTTCGTATGTAATTGATGATGGGCCAACACATTATCAATTTCATGAAATAGAGTAACAGCTAACAAAAGCTGAGAAAGTGCAATGCATATATAGCGAAATTATTTCCTGAAATCCCTTTACGACTTATTATTATTATTATTATTATTATTATTATTATTATTATTATTATTATTATTATTATTATTACACAGATAATTTATAAAACGCTATAGCATAGCCAAGGTTAAAGTCGAGAGCGTTTTACATTGGCAATTCGTCAGTTCGCACAGAAAGATGGTCCTGGATTTTCCGGTAACTATTCATAGGAGACACGAAAAAGATGCGTCTTAAGAGCGGTCAGGAACAAATCCACAGATGTAATCAACGTTACAGTCGCAGGAAGCGCATTCCAAAGAAGAGGGTTTCCGCGGGTTACGGATCTCCCCCCCAGCATCACCGTCCTAGACGGAGGGATAACGTAAAGACAAAGTCGCGTATTGGATTATAGCTGTTCCCGACCCGACAACCTGGTGACCAGGGGCCTGAAACATTCTTGACATATTCACTACTAGTAGCATTTTATAAAACAAGAGTAAGACTTGGTCCATTAGCGTCGCCACGGGGACAAATGGGGCAACTGCCCCCAACCTGACCCCAGACCACCTATCAGATTCGCGCAAATCCGTTGAGAAAGTTTTTGTGGAGGGGTGTGTTGGGTGGGGTACGGAAATATGACATGCCAACCCCCATTCCCCCACCAAAAATTTCTGGCGACGCCACTGACTTTGCCCATTGGTAAAAGTAGTGCCCAAAAGGGTATTCACTGCAGAGCAGGGTTATTAAATATCGCCAATACTTTATCGAGAACTTATATGACATTAACGCTTATTATAAAACGAACTCTCGCCAGGAAAGACAGTGTAATTTCTCAATTCAATTCTGGCCGCTTCTCGCCGTCGAGTTTTTCTCTCTTTCAGATCCCGACCGCATCTAAATAGCAAAGCTCCTTTTTTGTCCATACTTTCTTAACTATATATGCTTCCCCAGCCTCCCGCTGCTAGGTTCGCGTCTCTCTCCACTTCTTCTCCCGCTCCCCAGCGGCCACCCTAATAGCCCATAATCGTCGCCAGAGACGTCATTTCACTGTTTTTCCAAACACTTTCGACCTGACCCCATCGACCTTTTTTGCTTCTCAGCCAATTTTTGTTAGGTCGACACTCAACATCATCAAACTCCTTTGGTTATAAAATCTAAATAACACAAACATTGCCAAAAAAAATTTTCCTCAAAATCAGGGCAATTGCCCCCTCCCCACCCAAATGACGTCCCTGATCGTCGCCATAGCCATCGGGTTTTATTACCAATCTGGACAGTAATGTGTCCGTTCAATATGACAATCAATATTAACTAGGATTTACGAAGAAAAATAATAAATGTAATAATTCGATCTGCGTCAACATCCAGGGATATTTTTACGCACACCCCTGTCACCTCCGCCCCGCCCCCCACCACCTCACCCCAATTTGAGGTCGACACCACCCAAATTTGGTTATGTGACAATGGTACGCATACAAATGGGCATAAATTATGCAAAATGCATCACACCCCCATCAATGGAGAAGGACACACCCCAACTTTTATCGTCGCACGACCTTTTTTTGCTTGTCAGACCTTTTTGAGGCCTGACAACGTGTTTTTGGCACGTCAAAATTTTTCGGTCCAAACTCCGACACCCCCGCCCACAGATTTTCCCGACACCCCCCAATTCACAATCCTAGAAATAACCCTGGTCACATCCTTTACGAGGTGCCACTTATTATTAACAAAACACGGCGGATCTAGACTTGACTAATCGACAAAAAATCCTGGGAATGGGCAGCAGCACTACCAAGTACTGGATGGGATGAAAGGCTATGGGTGATTGACATTAGCAGGATTCTATCACAGGCATCTTGGGGCATGGGTGAAGCATCTTTAATGGCCTTAGAACTGCGAAATGGAAGTAAACCAACACAGAAAATCCGGCAGAAGGCAACGGCAAACCACTGTTGTATGTGCCAAGTAAACCATATAGACGACATTTTATAAAAGAAAGCTAACGAGTAAAGGAGGACCTGAGGAAAACTTAGAGGCTCTTGTCCGGTAGAGGATGTCACGGGCAGCAGGTGAAAACCGACCGTTAACAAGTAGGCCTAACTGTCTGCAATACAAGTGATAAAATTTTGAGAATTGAAACATGGATGGTCAGAACTCTTTTCCAGACAGAGAAACTAGCAAATGTGGTGAAAGATATGAAAAGACTGCAAATGAACATCTTGGGAGTGGCAGAAACATGGTGGACAGGAACGGGGGAAGATGAATGATGCTTATTTATTTATTCAGATAGGGGAAAAACATGAAGCAGGCGTGGCAATCGTTTTAGACGAAAAAGTAACGAAATACATAATAGGATACGGGACAATATCAGAAAGGGCAACAATACTAAAATTGCATGCAAACCCGTTTAATATAATATAAATATTATCCAAGTGTATGCACCAACAACAAATCACGATGAAGACCAAGTAGAACGGTTTTACGAGGAGCTATATTAAGCATTAGCATCGCCACATTGGGGGGTAAACGGAGGCAACTCCCCCCAACCTGCCCCCAGACCACCGACAAGATTCGCGCAAATCCGGTGAGAAAGTTTTTGTGGATGGTGTGTGTGGGGTTGGGGTAAGGGATCTGACACGCCAACCCCCTTTTGCCCCCCCCCCAACCCAAAATTCCTGGCGACGCCGCTGAGATTAAGCCATGGAAATGTGCAAGCCAAATTAAGTGAAATTTGTTATGGGAGACTTAAACGTTAAGCTGCAGAGAATGGCATGGTGCATCACGCCATCCTCTACTATATAGTGGCGGCGCCAGGATTTCTTGGTGGAGGATGAAATGAATTCATAGGAAGTTAATTGTTGTGGGGATGAAAATAGAAGGAAAAATAAATAAACTTTGCCGAAAAAGGCTGAGAAAGGGGAATTTTATCCCTAATGTTACTACATTTTTACCGAAAAATAGGCTGATAGGCTGACATGCAAAAAAGTCATCCGCAGTATTTTCCCCGTAGTTTTACTAGGCTTTTACTCAGGAGCGTAGACAGGAATTTGATTTGGGAAGGTATACATATTTTGGGTGGGTATAAATCTGAGCTATAATCCACATAAGCCATATAAACCACATATAACCACATGTAAATCACATAAAAAACTTTAAGGTAGACTGAATTTTTTTTTTTTTTTGGGGGGTATATATACCGATATACCCCCTCGTTGCTACACCCCTGCTTTTACTCAAAAATAGGTTTCACAAGCAAAAAAATAGTCCGGAGGTTCGGTGGGGAGATGCATCCCCACTCATCCCCCACGTGGAACCGCCATTGGATCCCGCTATCCGACAGCCAGGCTCGACACGCTGCCTCGTCATCTGTGCTGTCTGTTAAACCGTTCTCGACCTGGACAGGGACACTCAGTGGAATTAGCCTACTGTCATCATGAATGGGGACTAACTGACTCGAACCTGAGCCCCTGCGGTGACGTTCAACCAATGTCCCACCTAGTTGATTCCTGCCTATAACCAGGGTAGAGGACGGTGGACTACAAACTCTGCATCAGTAGCGTCATTTCACACTTTTCTTGGGGTCAAGATAATTTTTGCGCAAATCATTTCAAATTTTGGTAAATTTTGGCAAATTTTGTCAAATTTGTCACTTTTGACATTTTTTGGCAACTTTTTGCACATTTCACATTTATTTATTTAATACATTATACATTATTTCTTCATTTTTTTGAAGGGGCACGGCGCCCTTGCTCCCCCGGCCCCGTATAACGCCGCTGCTCTGCATAGGCCCTACAGCTGATGACGTTGCAATCTGGCTGACATCATTTAGCACGTTCAGCATTTGATAACAATAATATGGCACTGTAATCTGTTTGCAAGCGCTGTGGGCAGGCCCGTGGGAAGTGGGGGTGCAGAGGTGCGGCTGCACCCCCTGAAAAAAATTAGGGGATGAGCCACACCCCTGGAAGATGAGGCTGTTTTTGCCTGTCAGGATTTTTTAAAAGAAGATAAAGGATAAAGGGAGGGTGATGACCATTTTATGCTTGTCAGTCAGAACTTTTTTAAGAAGATAGAGGACGGGTGATGACCTTTTTTGCTTGTCAGGAACTTGAAGTTGTAAAAACTGCACCTGCTGCTAAAAATTCGTTTCGACGTGCCTGGCTGTGGGTGAGCGCTATTCTGGGACCGATTCTTGGTTAAGCGAGAAAATAGAAGAGATGAAAGCCACATCAAGCAGATGCCTTTTTTGAATACGCCAACAGTCCGTATATTTCTAGAAATCAGAATTATGGAACTAAAAACTCGAAGGACCGCCATAAGCAGAGAAACAACTAATTTTATTATTATTATTATTATTATTATTATTATTATTATTATTATTATTATTATTATTATTATTATTATTATTATTATTATTATTATTGTTTGCTGTATATAGGTCAATGGATGATCTTACATCTAATTAATTTTGAGGAAATCTGGTTAAGCCTATGCATGGTTGTTACATCAATACTTTGTTCATGGGCTGTTTGCTTTATGCTGATGACATATTGCTCATCTCTCATCAGTGGAGGCTCTAGAATCGGCTCTAGAATTTGGCAAGTGGGGGCGCCGTTGGGGTGGCAACTTCTAAGCATGGGGCCAACTATTTTTCATAAAGCATAACATACAGGAAGAATATCACCCTCGACGCGAGTCCAGAGTTGCATACTTGAACAGCTTGTAGGCTATAAAAGCCAGTGTGTAATATTTGGATTTCATTGCATTTAATTTTGAAATTTTTGGTTTTAAGTATTAGAATCACTCAGCCATGAAATTGTTGCTGTAATTTTACCGTTAATTAATAAGGATGGGCTAACAACAATATTGACCTAGACTACACTGTAAACCATACGTTTACACTAGGAACAGACATATCAAACCACATTAATAGGCCTATCTATGATGAGCAAACCACAATCTACAAAGTTAAACCAAATTCATTAGGCTTAAGGGGCTGTCCATTAATTAATTACGGCAATCATTTTTGGGCAATTCTTGACCCACGTACCTTGTCAACAACTGTCAACCTTTCGACGACCTCCCAAAATTATGTAAAAAAACTGTGAACCCTCCCCTATAAAGGGCCGCCCATTAATGATGTCAAAAGATCCTAGGTAATTTTTAGCCCCTCCCTTGATAGCAACTGTCAGACTTTAAGCTTTCAATGATCCCCTAACGAAACGAAATTATGTAAAAAAAAACTTTGAACCACTTTCCCTACAAGCTAAAAATATTTTATATGGCTGCCCTTGATGCCAAAATAGAACCATGGAAATTAATTAATTAATTAATTAAATTTATTGTAAGAGATGAAATTGCTGACGTCAATTTATCTTGACCCCTCCTCAGTCAACAATTGTCAAACTTTTTCAAACTCCCTCTATTTTGTTCACGTAATTATTGGACAGCCCCAATTGCATAATTAGGTAATCCATGCTAGGGGCAAATGTAAACCGAATTAAAAATTTTCTGCAATAAATTCATATGGAATATAATAATAATAAATAATAATTATGCACTTCTATAGCACCAGTTACAACTTTTAACTAATACCCCAAGGATCTCAATCGATGGTACTTCAAAGTCCATCCGTAAAAGACCCAGGCCATTCCAGAGATCAGCCATAGGGAGAGAGGAAGACGGACTATGGAGGAAAAGCTAATTGAAAGAGATGTCTTAAATCTGAATGTGCAAAGTAGCAGACTTGGAGTCATCGAGAGGCCGCGGCCTTGGCCTCGGGATACAAGTCCTTGCCCTTGGACCTGAAGTCCTTGGCCTTGGGAGTAAAGTCCTTGGCCTTGTACTCAAGGCCAAACCCTCACACCATTGGCAAATTTTTGCAGTTTTTTGCACATTTCACATTCATTTATTTAGTAAATTATTTCATTTCCTGGGGGGAGGGCAAAAAATCAAACTTTGTAGTGTAAAGGTCTACATGTGAGGTCCTCGGCCTTAGACCTGCTGTCCTTGGCCTCGTGTTACAAGTCCTTGACCTTGCTTTGGCCTCGAAAGTTGTGGCCTTGACTCCAAGTCTGCAAAGTAGTTGAGAAATTTATACAGCCCTGTTCAAAAGCTTGGCACAGTGCACCAGCTTATTCACGAGCACTCGATCTGGGTGAAATCCATAGTCCGTAATCCGCGGTGGTCAAGGTTGTAGAGCATTTGCTTAAATAAATAATCGTCTTTAGCTTAGACTAATTCTAATTTGGGTAAACTTTATGCTAACAAGCAGGGCACGAGTTGTAGGGGAAGGGGGAATCATACCCCTCACTGCCCAACTGCATCTCCCCTACTTCTACATACCCCCACCACTACATCCCCCCAACCACTGCTACATTTCCCAACAACTACATCCCACAAGCTCGACATATTCCCCCCACTGCTCCAGGTCACAAATCGCACCCTGCTGACAAGTGTCGCTGTAAGAGGTTCCTAATGAGTGAAACTAGAGTCGTGTGATTTGCTTGTTTTGTTTCGGAAGAACAACAAACCACAAGTGACATTTTATTTCAAATTGTTTGGTAATAGTTCTTATTATTTAATTATTTTAAATATTTTCATTTCAGTTTATTTTTTTTATTCATTTTAGTTTTATTAATAATTGGATATTATTTTGTGTTTTTCTGTTACAATCATAGAATCCAAAATGTGTCCTGGGTAGTGGGTAGCAGCTCATCGCTTGCGCTGTGACACCCATCTGTAGACCGCTGCCGATGTCTTTGTCTCGTCTGCAATTTTCAGCTTCTTATGCTTCTTGTCCTAAAAATGACAAAAGATCAAGATCATTAATCTCAGATACAAAACTGAACCAAATAAACACACCAAAAATCTAATCCAAACCAGTAATTTTTGTAGCACCACTAAAAATGGCACATCAAACATCAACTATTCAAGACCAGCCAAGAAACCATAAGTTCATTCCAAGACAGCTTAACCCTTTACATTTATTTGTAAAATAATGTAAAACGGACGAGTATTCTTGGGGCAAATTGGAAAAGGGTTAATGGCAGTCTATGGAGCGTATGCCTTATTCCAATGGTCTATTTTCACAGTAAATATAATCAGAACTTTAACTTATCGAGTTGACAGCACAAATGATTTTTAGTGGACTCCAAAGTTTAGGTCAGTGTTGTTCAAAGTTTGCAAGTCTACAGAACCCTGGAAAAATATTGTAGAATCCCACCCCTACCCAGAATGAAAACATTGTTAAATACAATAAGTAATATTTGTTCAGGTACAATGGTACAATGTACATTTCTTAAGACTTAAGTTTTATATTATAATACTGGCTGCTTGAAAATGAAACCTAGAAATATCAAAACATAAGTTCTATGATAGGATGCCATGAATTTGATTGTATGAGAATTATAGGGGTCCATCCATATAGTATGTATGCACTGACAGGGAAGAGGGGTTGGATTTTGAAGATTTTGCATATGTAAGGTGTGTGCAACAGGGGAAGGTTTGAAACTATGCCTTTTTGTGTATGTACTCTATGGATGAACCCTAGAGAGACCATAGAGGAAAATTTTTAGATCTGTTGTTTTCCACAGACATAATGATAATTGTCAATTGACTTATATATTGCACAATTGCCGCTATGTAAGAAATGGATGAAGATTTGAATTCAGTTGATTGATAAATAATCGTTTTATGAGCAGAATGTTGTTAGTTAAAAAAAGCTAGCAATTTTAAATGTCTACAAAATATTTTGGCAAAACCCTTGCAGTTTCTTATTGAACCCTTCAGTCCCACGGAACACATTTTGAACAACACTGGTTTATGGTTCATCCAAATAGTACGTACGCACTGATTTGGGGATGGGGTGGGGTTTGGATCAGGAGATTTTACGAACGTACAGTGTGTACAATGGGGATAGGAGTTTAAAATATGCATTTTTTTCATACGTACTATATGGATGAGCCCTTAGATCCTAATGTGGATGAAACTAAGCTCCAGTAACAATTCAGGTTTAACGATTTTAAAGCAAGTCAAGTGACAAAAGGAGAAGAGATTTAATTGGCTTTCAGAAAAAATCAATAAAAGCAACCATATGAAAATCGCTCCGAAACACTGCGGGAAAATAGGAAATCGGAAATCAAACAGGAAATTAATTATACCACAGTGAGTGAGAGGTTTGAGAATATTCTTTTGGCAATAAAAGTCAATGAGTCAACTCGACATTGGTCATAAAATTAGCGGAATTTCATATCTTGGAAAAATCAGAAGCTTACTTTCAAAGCAGATTTAACAACCATCTTTTGCTCAATGATCGACAGTTCTTGTTCCCGCTCGATTCGCTTCTTCAGTTGATCGTAAAGCTTCTTCCGTTCAACTTGAATCTCCTAAAATCTCAAAAAAATTCATAAAATTTGCATGCATAAGACAATGAATAATTAATTAATCATGAACCTTCAAACAGCCTTTGTTCAAAGTCAGAGAAATAATAAGTATATGATATCATTGAATCAAGTGTAACCCTCTAAACAGATTGAATAATAGCCACTTATTAATGCAATGAAACTTGTGTATGACCCAATACAGTGACTTCTGCACAACCCAAATACAGTGACTTCTGCACAACCCAAATACAGTGACTTGTGCATGACCCAAATACAGTGACTTGTGCACAACCCAAATACAGTGACTTGTGCATGACCCAAATACAGTGACTTGTGCATGACCCAAATACAGTGACTTGTGCACGACCCAAATACAGTGACTTGTGTATGACCCAAATACAGTGACTTGTGTATGACCCAAATAGTGACTTGTGTATAACCCAAATACAGTGACTTGCGCACGACCCAAATACAGTGACTTGTGTATGACCCAAATACAGTGACTTGCATACGACCCAAATACAGTGACTTGTGTATGACCCAAATACAGTGACTTGTGCACGACCCAAATACAGTGACTTGTGTGCTACCCAAATACAGTGACTTGCAAATGACCCAAATACAGTGAAATCACATAATCTCGCCACTGTCTCTACTGGCATGTCTGATGGCGCGGGGCGAGGCTGGCGGCTCAACGGGGAAAAGAAAAATGAAGTCTCACAGCAATTGCCCATACAGCTGCAATAGCACAGATATTGGAACTGGCAAATCATGATGATTGCAAAGTATTCCAAACAATATAGAACTTAACCCTTTTGCATCCACATAAGACCATTATCTCGGCTTCATAACCTATTGGTTATATGGATCACGGGGGTCAAAGGGTCAAATCCAACTACCAGTTCACAGTTGTACAATCTAGACAGCTGTACCATGCAAAGAATGCAGTGAAATGTACAGCACAGAACACACATACACATAGTAATAATAATAATAATAATAATAATAATAATCATGAATTGATTATGGTGGCATATCGTACAAGTACTATTAGGACACCTTACAACTAAAAAACAAACAGTATATCCTACAACGATCAAAGTGCTGAATTTTAAACTACGAACAAAGAGAGCAGTTTTAAATTCTTGTTTGAATGTTCCCAGCGTCTTGTTGATGGTGGCAGGCTATTCCAAACTTTGGCAGCCGCTACTGGAAACATGCAGTCACCAATGGTAATGTGGCGTGTAGATAGTGGGCAAGTACAAAGCTGTTTGGCTACTATGGTGATGCACCTTTGACTGAATCAGTCAATGAATCCCGGATAGCAGACGTGAATCGTACAGGTGACAGTTGTTCATATTAATAACTAACATTGATATATTTATTGTTAATTTACTCCAAATATATATATTCTTAATTTATACATAACAATAGATATTGTCACATAGGTGCAAACTTGGATGAAAGAGTGGGGGTCCAACCCCCGATACTTTCCCCTTACCCAGCTTAGTCTTTCAAAAGTGTGGGGCGCCAGGGTGAAAGAGAAGTTTATGCCTCTGATTGGTCTTAAATTTGTCATTTTTTAACACATTCTTTTCCAATCAGCAAATTTCAATAAAACTGAGGTGACAAATTAATTATAAAAGCCAAATCTGTTGATGATTTTAACAATTTTCTTGCCATACACCAAGTGTGTGACTGCAGTAACTGCAATGCTCTCTGGGTAATACTGAGATATGAAAGCCATGTTGCATAGCCTTTGTGAGTGACAAGCAGGGGCAAAATGTGAGGATGGCGACTTAACAGGGCTAAATAACGAGGTTTCGTCTTAGATAAAACACAAATTCATCGCCTGGCAAATCAAATATCTGAATTTTAACTCTCACTGCGAGCGTTCGGTCGTCGACTCTTGACCCGTAGTCCTTGTCTCTGAGTTGGTCAACGGTCAGCCGACCCAACGGACAATTTAACAGATCTGGATGAGTGTTGAAATACTTGGCTTCATCAAATTCGTCTACTACAAAACAACAACATTTACAAGTACACCATGTCCCAAAAAAGATGCACCCCAAACATATTGCAATATCTAATATCCCAGAATTAAAACAGAACTTCATCTCTTTGACAGTCAAGATGAAACATAAGCAATAAACTAACTTTAAGTCAAATCAACACAACACCAGATATAGCATAAAAACTGCATTCACAATAAAAGTGCAGGGTATGATATTTTACCAAGATAGTAGTAGTAGTAGTAGTAGTAGTAGTAGTAGTAGTAGTAGTAGTAGTAGTAGTAGTAGTAGTAATAATAATAAGATAAAGGTTCGCCCACACTTGAATTCAAGCATTTGGCCCAGCGCTGATCTCCGGTGTCGGGCAAGCAGTGATGTAGGTGGCCAAGGCCACTTCTGATCTAGAGTAGTTTGCCATTGCTTTCGCACAGATTCCCCATTTTACCTTTGCAGCCAAAGCTGCAATCCACTTATCAAAGCCCTCAATCGAATGAAGGCTGAGCCGACTTGGGGCGGGGGGGGGGGGGAGTCGAACCCGTTCTGTCAGCATGCCACTCTAGCATGTTACCAATCTGCCATCTTCCCATCCCTAATAATAATAATCATTATAAAAAGCTTTAACCCTTAACTGGGGATCCCAGATATATCCGTCCATTTTACATTGAGTTACAGTTGAATACACGGTTAAGGGTTAACGTTAAAAGATTTGACCAGGAAGTAAGCCATGAAAATGACACAATTGAAACAGAGCAAGAACCAAAAAAAATTGAAAGCATGCAATGATTCAAAATTTATTGTGTCAAATGACACTCTTCAGTTACCTGTCAGCCATTTTTAATTTTACAGCATTTAATTTTTTTTTGAAAACAAAACATTCTTATCTTTTTCAACAATTTTCAAGTCTTCCACAATTTTCAGGCCATTGGTCAAGTTGGCAAGAGGCCGGATAAAACGAGCTCTGCAGTTCCATTTAAATTTCGCTACTTCTGATCTTCTGGCTTAGTTCTGCTACTCAGTCTTTACACTGTATCAGTTGCCACATGATTAGCGAGAAACAGCTTGCTCAGGATACATGATAAAGGTCTAAGACATTACAGTAGAACCTCATTATATGGAAACTCAAAGACAAAGAATAAAATTGTTCTTGACCAAACTTGATTTTAACAAACTCCTGATATAACCACTTGTTTTTTTGAAGACTGCTATGAAAGATTCTTCTATAAATGCAAGAGAAAGCAAATGAAGAAGTCAAAGAATTAAACAATTTAAGGAAACCTTCTTGCTTCGAATCCAAAAACACCAGATGAGCGCCCTTAGGTTTATCAGTGCCGTCAAGAAGCTGCAGCCGAGATTTCAGTTTTTCAATTTTCTGCCATAACGAAAGAGATGCACCAAAATTAATTATTCCTTTTATCAAAGAATAAATCGACATCATACACACATGCGCATGCACGCACACACACAACACACATATATAAAATACTGTAGATCAGCAGCGCCCTATGAGAGGGCTTCGGGTAGGAGCTCGGGAGGGACTTTGACGTTAAACTGTGCTGTTATGCGGATGCAAGTGCTCCCTTTTCAAAGTACAGTGCGGTCGCAGCTTCTAAGCAGTTCCGCTAGACTTTGATATAAAATTCAGATTGTAGAAAAATTTGAAAAAAGGCAAGAAGCAGTTTTGCCAATCAGATTGGCACATAATGGGGAAGTCACATGGAATGTTCCCTCTAAGCCAGCGGTTCTCAACCTGTGGGTCGCGACCCCCAAGGGGGTCGAATGACGATTTGCCAGAGGTCGCCCGAGACCATCAGAAATATGGGGTTGTCTCTTGTCTTGTTATTGTACAAAGTTTTCAGTGGTAATGACGTATTAGTTGTTTTACTATAATTGTCATTCGAGGATAGACATAGAGACAATTAAATAATAACGATTTCGAACATTTTTATTGTCGTAGCATTATTATTTTTAGCAGTTGACATTGTGAACGAAAATAAATTAACCGTTGGGGGTCGCCACATCATGGGTATTGAATTAAAAGGGTCGCGGCACTATAAAGGTTGAGAACCACTGCTCTAAGCTGTGCCGTGCGCTGTCAGCGCACAAGAAATCCCTGAAATTTGGTATTTTGCGCACAAAGACATTCGGTTGTGCACGGGCAATTATCAAACTGTGCATTATAAATTGAATATGTCACCAATTTATCAAGGTATCAACTTATCATCTAACAAGCGAATGATGATATATTGGTATTTGGTAATTGTAGAGTTGCAATTTTTCTTTTACATGGTCCAAAATAACCTTGTTCACTGCTCAGTGCTCACATTGCTGGGCCACAAGTTTTTTTATGCTCACGAGGATCTATTTTTGCTCACGCACAGTTATTCTTTTAGAGGGAGCATTGGTCACGTGTCATTGGTAGCCACGAGCAAATGTGAAGCACGTCATCAGCTGTACATCATTAACTAAAACTATATAACTGCAATTGGCCTGTTGCCAGAAAAAATGTCACAAAAAAACCTCATGGGGACAAAATGTCATGGTTTACGGACACATTTTGTCCACTGACATTTTATCCGCTGACATTTTGTCCCCATGACATTTTGTCCATTGACAATTCCCAATTGGTCTCATGAGTCATGACTGTCGTTAAAATACAGCTATTCTGTAGTTCTGTAAACATTTTAGCTATCAAATTCACAACGTTCATAAAAATACTTTTATTTCTTAGAGTTTCTAAAAATATTTAAGAACAAAATCAGAAGACGCTTCGAGTGTTTCAAAATTGATTCAAATACCGGATCTCACGCACCGTTCTCTCGAGACTGAGTTTGTACCGAACGTAACGCAAGTCTTGACTTTCTAACATTTTCAACTGTTCATCTGTGCAGACCGGCGTTGTGTCTTTACTTTCATGAACTCCATCCTGATTAGGACAAAAATACAGCATCTAATACAGCTTTTCAAAACTAACCTCAAAGTAAAGCAGTGTGTTTTGTTTGCTAAAATCTGCTGCCTCAAAGTTCACGAGTATAATAATATTTTAGTATTTTCCACTTTCTGTTCATTACATGATGTTTCAACATAAATATTAAATATATTTCCTATGGGGAAGTGTAATCAATAAGAGTAATAACTTAAAGAATTTGCATAAATTAAGTCTTTAAAAAATTCAAAAATATTACAGTACATACCACCATTTTTGAATTGACCATTCCAAAGTAGAATTCATCTTTATTCTTATCCAGTGCTTTTAATTTAAGAGCTTTTACAGCATTTGCTTTCTTATGGTGGTCACTATAAAAAATAAAAGTAAGCTAATAATTTATATATATATATATATATATGTCCTTTAGGACAAGAAGTAAGCAGCGTTGTCGGGATTTTAATCTTTTGACATCTTTGAAATAAAAGCAATAAAAATCCATTTGTTCAAGGAATTTCAATTCTTTAAATCTCCTTTCATTCGAATAAAACAGCATAGCAGGTCACATGATCTCACCCTTCCAAATTCCACCATATATACCAACTAAGGCCTTTTTTTAAAGTAATCAAAATTTTTCTCAAACTTTCAGGACAAAACTGGTCAAAATTGCATACCAAAGGAGATTTTCTGACTGCATTAAATTCAAGCAAGTAATTATTGTTTCTGCAGCATGTCGAGATCAGGCCCCATCTTACATTACTGAGCTTTTCAAATCACCCTCTTCCACTGCACATCACCTGCTCCATTCCACTGATTGGAAGAATGTTTATGTTCCTAGATCATGCTCTGCTCTCACTCAGCATCGGGTTTTTGCAGTGACTGGAACCTCTCTCTAATTTATCATGCGACTCCAATGCCAGGAGCACCTCTGAGTAGAGATATAAGAAGCGCTATACAAATGCTACATTATATTACATTACATGATCTCAAAATCAGGAGTGATTGATGCTGCAGCATTTCTGGGACTGTCCCATCCATTTAAATTCATATAGCATTGGCATTGCCATAGAAGTGTATTGATTGATTGATTGATTGATTGATTGGATCTCTCTCAGAAACTCACTCTGCACGGTGTCTGTAGTCCTTTTTCTTTTCTAACAATCCCAAGTGATCACGACTCTTTGGCTGCAATGTAATCACAATGCCTGATGATAAGCAACTAAACTTCAAGGAGTGCAAAATGAATTAAAAAATAAAATGGCATCCTGAAGCTATTATCTTAGCGCTTGTGTATATCACATCAATAATTTAAGGTTTTGAAATGTGAATCTTTTACTAAACCAATGCTGAAGTATACATTAACGAATATTTGATTGCTGGAAGTCATTATAAAGCGATATCACCACAATGCCGCTATAAAAACATCCAATTACAGATTTACTGAAATATAAAAACCAAAGCTCAGTTTGGAAATTGTTCTTATGATAAATCCGTAACCGAACAATTAATATAATCTAAATTCAGTGTCCGCTTTTCCAGAATGCAGTATGGATCGAACCTCTCCTGGAACAAATTTCCAACCACCATTAAGGGGCCGGGCAGTCAAAACACCAAAAGGCCCCACAACCAGTATAGGAGGTCCTCCTTAGATAGAGGGGTCAAGGATACATCCAACATGAGATTAAATTGTACCACACTGGGGTACTCATGCCCAGTGAAAGGGTCAGACCCTCCCCCCTAACACAACCGACCAGCGACAGAAGGGGGTCTGTTGTACCTGTCCTCTTTCCCTGTGCGTCCTCTGCGTAGCTTTTGATAACTTTTTAAACGACGACATCTTTTCAATAATTACTTAATTATGAATATCGGTAATCAATTATTGAGATTTTCGCCAAAAATATTGAAACACACGAGACCAGCATAGATAAAATACTTCCGAAGTTCCGATACCTCTATACAAAATCAGCAGCGCATATCTTTCATTATCATCGCGGGAACATATATAGCGCCATTTTTAGTGTTCTCGACACAAATCAAATCAAATCAAATGGTCTTTTATTTTCACAATACATACACAAATGATACAGATAGTAATATGTCAGAATACATACCTAATATATTTAATGCAAACTTTTTTAAAAATTTGACTTTAACTAACTTATACTAAGTACCAGTATAATCACTATGCTAAGTACCAAAAAATAAAATGAAAATATGCAACAATTGCATAAATAATTTCTTAGTGACACTGTATGTGAAAATAAGGATTAGTCGATGGACGCTCCCTGGTTTGAATCGTAATCGCCATTGTCGATTGCAATATTTGTATTCAAATCTAAGCACATTATGGCTGTTATGCTGCGCCAGAACTTTGGAACTCAATTCTAGCATCCCTCCGCTTTACAGACTACACCATGGTCAAATAACAAATTCTGAGCCACAATTTCCTTCCATTCCTGTATCTTCTCCTCAAGTTTATAATTCTAAACTGAAATCATTTCTCTTCAAAAATCATTTCATCCGTAGTTGCAACTTGCAAGTCCGTTTTCATGTTGGCTTATAGCCATAAGTATCCCCATTATGACCTCGCTCAGTGTAAGGATTAAATTAAAGCGCAACATAAAATATACTCTTCTGACCAATGAGAAGATGAAGTTCGATCACGCGACCAGCCGTGCTGTTTTTTTCGTTGAACGGCGATCATTTAAACGATTGAAATTCCTTCGAACAATGGATTTTAATCGCTTTTGTTTCGAATTTGCGATACTTTCGAAGGATTTATTTTCGTCAAATCTTTGATTTTGCGCGTCAGCGATCAATTAAAGATCTGCATCTGGTAAATCAAGCGCGTCGTTCGGCGTTCCTGTATGACGAGAAATAGCATTGTAATATTACTGGATTTTATAGCGCCCTTTTTTGAGTACAAACGGCAGAGGATCTCAGGGCTGAGAGAAACACGGTATTTATGTGGTTGCCCACAAGCCTCATTTAAGATTAGGAAAGGCTACTCAATGAAATAAAAGAGATTGTCAGGGCATGCTGAGCAGAGCAAGAAGAACTTGGTAATTGTGGGTGGTCGATACCCGCTTGTAAACGGGAAGTAATCCGAAAGTTGTCCGCTCGTACTGAAAGAAGTTCCAACTATGAAACTATGACTAATCTATACGATTTGATGTACAGTGTAATTAGTCAATATTCAACAGCCTGCTTTGCCGATTGCGTGACTAGCCTTGAAGTTAGAAGATTATTGATTGTACTGACGCTGAAGAACGAGGCATGACGCTTTAGATTGTTTGATTATGACTTGGAGAAGATGAAGGCAATGATGGTAGTTCAGAACAAATTGGAAATTGAATATACTTAGGCCGATTGGAATAATTAGAAAAATTATAAGACTTTATGGCTTGGGAAGCAGCATGGGATGCGGTTTAGACTGCAAAATTAACCGCTTGGGCTGCTAATTGTGGAGAACACTAGCAGAAGAGAGAACTTAGAACTGGAAAATGCTTTCTGTCTAGCTACTGTCTAGCTACAGTTTATCATCTTTCAGATCTGGTCTTAAAACATACCTGTTTCACTTGGCTTATCCCTTAGATTGCTCCCCCACTGTTCTGACTTATCTTTCCAGATTGACCTGGCTCTTATTCAATTTGAATTTGGTGTGCCATCGGCTGATGCCCTGGGCTTCATGATAGTGGCGCTATAGAAGTTGATTGATTGATTGAAGGAGCTGTCAGAAAGGACTTTGATAATGTTAGGGGCAGTGCCAAAGATGATGTCTTTCATTGTGCAACATTTCTTCTACTTAGAGCGGGAAATTACATTTGGCAGAATGAATATACATTCATTGTTTGTTTCTTAATATTCAGCAGATGTTTTTTTTATTATCTGTAGTTGTCTTAAGCGAGCGTAGCTTCAGCTCACGCCATGGACGCTAACGTTGAGAAAGACTGTTCACTGTTGGAAGAACTCTTTCAACACATCATCAGTGACTTGAAGGTTGGCATTATTAGTCAGGAAATGTCTTTAGCCCCTAATTGCCATTCATTAACCCTTTTACCACCCATTTATTTGTAGCATAATGTAAAATGGACAAGTATTTTTGGAGCAAATTGGAAAAGGGTTAAGAATTTAGAAGCCATCACCAAGGTGGCAATTTATTTTTAGGTAATTTTTTATGATTAAATTTCTAAAATCCCCTTTAAAATTGAAAATATGTAGAAACTGTGTATCGTTGGACTTTTGCCACTTTATTTTTTGAGTTATAGGCCTGAAAATGGACATTGAGCCCATATACATCATTGCCAAGGTCTGACTCATTCTTTTCCATTAGCTGTCAGCTTGTTGAGTACAGCCCGCATCCCACTCGGTCTAACCAGTAAAGGGGTTAATGAATTGATGAAATCAGGTGTGTTAAACAGCAGGTGTCACCACAGTACAGAATATATATGTATTTGAATGACAATGCAAAAATACTCTTATTTATCTAGTGACTTATTTGTTTCCATGTGTGATTTTAAATTTTTTATGAAGATGATGACGACGACCATGACGATGAAAAATTGCATTGTGCATTGAGCTGTTATTGCTTTCAGAAGTTTCTGCCATTTTGTAATTTCTATTTTTTTGCTACTTTATGGTCTATTGTTACTTTATATATTTTACTGCTGTAGTAGTATCACAAATAGTATGTGGTTCTGGGAAATGAGCATTTTAAAAAGCTGATGAAAAAAGACGTAATGTTGGCAGACATATACATTTTAAGACAAATGCTGAGGGTGAGCAGACGGCAAAAGATAGGATATGAATATATGATTATATATCAGATGATGAATCGGGCTAAAAGATAACATACTTAGAAAGGATCTGAAGAAGATTAACTTGGTTTGGACATGCGCAGAATGGAAACAACCGATGGTCATGCAATGCTCTACACACAAAGATACAGAGAAAAGAGAAGAAAAGGAAGACCTAAAGCTTAGACAAATCAACATAGCAGAAGCTGAAAGACAGGTTAAAAAAGAAAACATTGGAAACATTTTCCATCTGGCTATTCCACAATTAGCTGGCAGAGAGCCGAGATGATATTTTTTTACTGAAGCTTTGGACAAGTTGCCACCGAATCTTGCCTTAATAATTATTATAATATTAATAATAATTCTCTGTCATGTAAATCCCAAGTCACCATCTCAGTAATAATTGATCATAGTCTGTTCATGTTAGAGATGATAAAGAGCTGAGTTTTGAGTCTTTTCAATAGAGTGCAGTTTAGTCAGAATTGCTTTTAGGTTACGTGTGGTCATCAGTGGGATAGTTTTTTCTTCCTCCTCCTCCTCCTTCTTCTCCTCCTCCTCCATTTAATAACCTCTAACCTTTAACCTCATCATCTTTTAGTGTCACTGTAGCCACTGTTTGTTTTCTCATAATCAGTCGGTTTTAATTGATTAACATGGTGATTTTAAGAACTGGATAGAGTTTGCCAGTTTGAACAAAGACATTTCGTGCATTTTGATTGTACGGTTGTTGCCTTTACGAATCTTCTTCCTGTCGCCAAACCTTTAGACTCTGCCAGTCTGTGGACGGCGGCAAGCAAATATCCAGTTTCATTTGTTGTTGCACGCACCCATTAGACTATTTGGCCATGATGCTGAGAAGATAGGGCTGCCAGTGGCGGTTCCAGGATTTCTTGGTGTGGGTGGGTGAAATGAATTCATAGGAAGTTGGTGGGGGATGAAAAGAGAGGAGAAAAATCAATAAACTTTGCCGAAAAGGCTCATGGAAGAAAATTGTTTTCCTTAATTTTACTACACTTTTACCGAAAAATAGGTTGACAAGCAAAAAGGTCATCTGTAGTTTTTCCCCATAGTTTTGCTAGACTTTTACCCAAAAAATTGGTTTCACAAGCGAAAAAAGTTCATAAGTTCGGTAGGGGGGATATGTCCCCACTAATCCCTCACATGGAACCGCCACTGATGGCTGCTGTTGCTGCTGCTGTTGCTGCTGTTTGCATTTTGATTTATCTATTTGCGGA
Source organism: Metaphire vulgaris (assembly GCA_018105865.1). Lineage (NCBI taxonomy): Eukaryota > Metazoa > Annelida > Clitellata > Crassiclitellata > Megascolecidae > Metaphire > Metaphire vulgaris. Next base: position 2,452,168 of record CM030860.1, on the reverse strand, counting down.
TTTTGTGTACGGTGCAGAACGAGCGGATCTAATATTCATGGGAAATCGTAGTTCTGTAAAGCGTAATTGCGTCGCAGGGGGACCAGATATTTCGTATAAGCCAAGCCGACGGTGGGTGTGGGTGGGTGCCTATGCGATGGAAACACACGTCGTGCTGAAGAGAATCCGTCTGCGAACTCCATTAATGTTGAGCGTGCTTCTAATGCAGATGATACATCGACGACTGTATCTGCGAAGGCGGTTTGCACGGAGGTGGTTGATTTTCAGAAGGCAGCGATTTCGGTGAAATGTCTCCAGTGCAAGATTGTTGACCTCTCGTTGAGGTTGTACGGCTAAAACCCAACATTCTACTCCTCTTTTTCAGTCAGGCGACTTAAAACTTACCTCTCTGTCAATATACAGTAATTTGCTGTGGGAGCGCTACTGAGTGATTCTTCAGAAGATGCGCTATACAAATATTTTGTTACATTACATTACATTTTTGGGTTTTGCCTCAGCCAGTGAGATATGACCCCCTCCCCCTTTCCCAACACATAAATCAAATCTTGTCCTACTAGTCGCAATCAGTTTTTTGTCAGATTCTTTGATTTTTTTGTCGCATAATTCTCTAAATGCTTGGGTGGGGATTTAAAATGACACTTGTAAGCACTGTTTGTGGCGCCCATTTCACCTAAATTGCACTGAATTTTGCATTGTTAAATATTTATATAGTTTAATTTATATAGTGAATTGGTTTATGGATTAGGAAAAAATTAATTAATTTTCCTGCTGTGCATTATTGAGCAAAATTCAAGCTAAAAATTAATTAAATCCGATTACTGCTCTGTGTTACGGTTGACAGAGTGAATGGTAATTTTGTAGTTTGTACATTTAATGTTTTGAAATTCAATTAGGTTTAAGCAGAAGGCTTAACATGAAAAGTTACCGGTGCTCATGTTTCATGTTCATGTGTTGGCTTTGCTGAGCCGAGCAGTTTTTGATGTCTTGAATTTCTGTAATTTATTTAAAGAATTTCATTTTTAATTTCAATTGAATTACAATTACCGGTATTTCTGATTTCCTGCAGTTTTTAGTTTTGACTGAAATACATCGTCCAATAGTTTGCATTGGGTGGTCTTTGCCATATGTTTGGAAATACCTGCTATAAACATGAACTCAGAATGTTATAAAATAGCAAGGAATAGATTTAAGAAATATTCGGTTTGCACCTTGTAGAATGTCTGTTACTCCCCTCTTCAATGATCAAAATGGTTGTTAATATAATGCAGAAGCACTATGCTGATAATAAAAATGTAATAAAGATGAATTTTTTTCTTGACATTTTTTACTTTATTTCTAATTATGTTCATTCACTGTGAATTCGTCTCCCTTCACTGGTACTTGTTTGTTTGAGAACAACAAACCATTGTCTGAGGGAACTTTACCTAACAATTACCTGCTTGGTTTGCCGCTATGTACCATAAATAAAAATAAGTTATATTCATTTGTTGATGATTGTCAGTCTTTTCCTATAAAAACTTGAAAGAATGATTGTAATTCAACTCATAAGATCTAAAAATTGCTGCAATAACTGAAGTGCCTGGCCCTCTTGTATTCAGCCTTTGAGTCTGCTAGCACACTAAGGCGGCATTCCAGCCATTCAATACAATAAACAATTCAACAGGTGGGGCTGTGGATGAATTATGGACAAGGTGTGTTTGTGTGTGAGTGTGTGTGTGTGTGTGAGTGTGTGTATGTGTGTGTGTGTGTGTAGAATAATTGTACAGCTGTTCTGTTTGTTTCATCGCATCATCAGATGAAGTTTGTGTTTATCTCTTTGTTGGATCATCACAGACATTGCAAGGATCTGTTTTGGTATTCCTGGCTGTACTGTACCAAGCACCACTTGATTCCCTGTTGCAGATGTTATAAGAAGATTGGGCACTTTCCTGCTATCCGGACCACAAAATTAAACATTCATTTTAAAGCATGCTGTCGCATACCAATAATGTAGCATACAAGAACATTACTTACAAGGGGCGCAAAAAACGGGCTATATTAAGTGCAAACCTAAATGTGACTAGTCCGGTTTTTTGCGCCACCCTGTATAGCAGAGGTTCCTCAGCTGGCGGTGTTAGCATAGGCCTATATCTAGATATTATTATGTAGCTCTTGTATATTATATCTTATGATTTATGTTAATTATTATTGTTTTTTTGGTGGCTCGACCGGCACACATCATTTGAGTACACCGACTGTTAATGCTAAAACTATGAAGTGCTACAAAATATTTTGGGAGGCTCTCGTGGGCCCCCGCCGTATCCTCCACGGACCCCCTTCAGTTCGCGGACCACAGTTTGCGAACCGCCGACTTATAAGACTTATATTTGAGACATTGGTGGCAAAAAATTCTTCACTGCTTCCAGTAATGATTGGAAGGGATCATTGCCTTTCACAAACTGACTCAACCTGAATTCAGCTAAATATGATTCCAAATGATGATGGGTATTTCCGCTGTGCTTTTTGTTACGTCACTTAGCAGATCCTCGCATTCTCTCAATGGTTTGAGTATGCACGCCAGTTGTGCGTTATATGAAATTGTACTTGTAAGTGTAGCTGCAATTAACCTTGTAGTGATCAAATCCAGCTTCTTTAATGCCGTCGGTGTTGTTATTGTTAGTGACAATTTATATAGCGCCGTAACATAGCAAGGGCCAAAGTCAAGGGAACTTTTTTTGCCAACTGTCCGAATAAAGGTTAGGGTTAGTTAATACCTTCTTCCATGGCTGCCAAAAGTGTCGTTGATTTTCAGTCGGGAACCTCCGTCAAGAAGCACTGGTCTGTCTCCAAACAAATCCCTCCAAAAATCCATTGTTGTGGTAACACTCTGCCTGCGTTATTTTTCCGCTAGCTGAACAAAGACTCGTCAATTTCCATGATTTGCCCTGCCCCCGCCCAATCTTATCTCCACTGCGTAGGATCAAGTAATTGGTGATAGCTTTAGGCATGTACCGTAGTTATTCCAATCAACAGCCGCGTTCTTGTTCATGCCGAGTGCACGTTGATGCCATTCGATTGATGTCAATTCGTAAGCCCAATTGTAGATGAATCGAATAGGTGTAGCAAAGGATGGGCGTGAATCTTCAAAATAGTTTTCAACGCAAAGTCAGACTTTTTGGGTACATGGTAGAGTGGTGCATCTGTGATCCCGATAACAGGAAAGTACCGAAGGTTATATATACAGCATTGGCTAATATCAAAGATGCTAATAATTATCCATGAATTATTCATGGATAGACATGATGATAAGCATCAATTGATATTCTTTTGATCACTTGGATATGATTGCGGATTGTTGTGTGTGTGTGTGTGTGTGTGTGTGCACGTCTGTGTGTGTGTGTGTGTGCATTTATCAGTATTTCACTTTTATGTCTGAGTGATTCTCACAAAATATGACAGATAATGACAGCGATGCTGATGATGGTTGTGGTAGTGGTGATTATGACAGGGATTGTGATGATGGCAGTGGTGGTGGCAGCGGTGGTGATGATGGTTGTGGTGTTGTTAACTGTAGAACAGTTTCCCCGTTTGGGAGGATTTCATTTTGAAGTCCGGTCGGCTTCACTCGGCCCTGAAGTAAGAATTTCGTCGTTTATTTGATTAACTCTGCACGAAAAGCCATGTTGTTTGCATTGCCTCGATGTAATGTAATGTCATGGTGTAATGTAATGTCACAATGTCATCGTAATATTTTGTGTAGCTACTACTTATCTTCTGCCCAGAGTGTGCTGCAAATGCAAAGATATGTTGATTTAGTGCAAATGTTATTAGGATTCATGTCATGTCACAAGGTTGTCCTCAAGGGAGGGTAGGCCACAGCACAGGTGATCAGTGTCCACATCCTGTCACTCTCCTGTCACATTCCTGTCACTCTCTTGTCACTCTCCTTTGGTTGCTGCTTGCCAACATTTGAATTAATTCTTTGGCTTATATGTCATTTCTAGGGCTTAGTTGAATTGGACTTGAAGAAGACACTGATGCTAAGAACAGTTACTGTCTTTCTGCAGCCATAATGGCTGCTATGATTTACTATAATTATTCATCATCATCATCACCACCACAACCGTCATCACCATCGTCATCATCATCGTCATCATCCTTGGGTACATTGAGTGTAGGTGTCCAATGCCTTTAATATATGGCTTCTCCATAATTGCCTGTCATTGCTTGTTGGATGTCCAGACCCAGATTTCATCCAGCCATTCTCTGTTTGGTCTTCCTTTCATTCCCCGTTCTTTCCATTGTTCCGACTGGTAGGTTTGTTATTATTCGATTGTCTGGCATCTGGCTTATGTTAGTTGAAACCTTTTCATTGTCTTTTGCATATAATGAAAAGAAAACTAATTGTTTATTAAGGCTGATTATAAAAGTGCTGCTTTATTTCACATGAGATTAGCGCAGATCTTTGTTATGTTGTTTCGGTGTGTTTCTTAGGACGGTTGCTTTATGCATGACGTCTTTCCTTGAGGCCTTCCAGAAATTGGCAGACATGGCCACAGGAACACGAGGTAAGGTTTGAAGAACTGTAACAGTTTGTGTTTTTACATATGCTGATTGTGATAATGACGGCATTGTTTGCATATCAAATTGGTCTTGGGAGGAAAGCCAGTTTTATGGAATTTACTGCCCAAGAATGTGGCAAAAGCAAACTCAATTGGATTATTTGCAAAAAATGTAAAGACACACTTATTTAACATCGCATATAAGTGACACATGCTAAAGCGCTCTTGACTTTGGCCTTTTGCCATGCCTACTGTGCTATAAAAATTGTCTAAGTAATAATAATAATAATAATACAGTGGATCCCACTTAATCACATACCGCTTAATTGCATAACCCGCATAATCGCATATCAACATAAAAACCAAAACCAGTGTTTTGTGCGTACAATTAATTATCAGACGTCCTGGCTGTTCGCATAGCCCAGTTAATCGCATAAGCAAGGCTTGCACGGCACCTATGCAATTAAGCGGGTTTCACTGTAATAATAATAGCAATAATAATAATAATAATAATAATAATAATAATAATAATAATCACATAACAATTTTGTACAGCATAGCAAATTGTGACCAAAAATGGTCTTTTCACAGCCGTGCATTATTTTTAGGCCTAGACTTATAATTTTGGTGCGTAAAATGCTGAAGTAAGCATGCTGTCATCAGCTGACTTTTAACACTTATCGGTTTGGACTAGATGCATTCATTTGTCCGGTGATGCTCTTGTGGTAAAAGGTAACTAGGTACAAGTAGAATTTTTCATTTGTACGGCTTTGAGAGGTTGTAAAAAACATCGTTGACATCTGCTATGTGTGTGGCAATTAGGTTTGTCAAAACTCATCAACAGTACATTACCTGCTTCATTAATGAAGTAGGCATATGAAGCATATTTTGGAATTAAACATGGAGATCAAGACAAATCGTGGGGTCTGCACGAAGTCTGTCGGATTTGTGTGGAATCGTTAAGACTTTGGAGCAAAGGGAGAAAAGCAGCTTTGTAATATGACAGTCCTATGGTGTGGCTTGAGCATAAAGACCACAGTAGGGTTGCGCCGAGTAACTCGAGTAACGCGAGTACTTGACTCCAACTTGGAGTCGAGTAATTTTTTTGGAGTTGAGTACTCGCATAGAATAACTAAATAAAGAATAGAGTAGATAAATAAAGAATAACCAAAGAATTTCATTAAAATTTGGCCTACCGTTATTTTTTTACAAATTATTAAACAGTCTTATTTAGGTTATTCTTAATCGTTATGTCCCAGTTAGTTCAAATGTTGCCTGCAGTGGGCCAAGTCTAGTGTGGACCTCACATTTTTTGCCAGTACCGGTAAAATAGTTTCTGTTCTGTAACTTCTGTTATACTACACGTAAATACGCTTGGATATCGGAAAAATTGATGTAACTGTATCTAGTGTTATGCTTTTGTTAAATGAGGGTCATGAGGCAAATAATACGCATTATGTGACTTGTAACGTTTGCAAATCATGTATTTCCGGTTTTACGCGAGTACTCGAGTACTCGCTAAGCTACTCAACTCCTACTCGACTCCTAAACTACTCGGTTAGCGCAGCCTTAGACCACAGCAATGAATGCTACTTTTGTTCATGCAATTTGAAAGGATTAAATAGCAGAAGCAAACAGATGGTTGTTATATATTTGGAATTAGCACATAAAATACTATAAAATCACATAAAGATTTCAAAACATCGGACAAGAAAAAAATAAAAATTTGCAGCGTAGTGTAATAAGACCCAGTCAGAGACCCTGTACGCTGATGTGTTACTGGGTCTCGTTGATGGACCATAAGTGTAGTGTTCCAGCCTCTTGAAAAAAGACTGTTAGGAATGGTTCAAGGTGTAGTGAGATGGTTTTTTATTTCACTTTGGTAATTCGATCGAGAAAATAATTGATCGAGATTGGAGATGGTGTCTTCTTGTTGTTGATACTCTCAGCTGATGATCAGTGATCATGATCATAGTGGATGTTCAATGACTGATCATGATTGATTTTGAAAGAATTATAAGCGTAAAAGAGTTGTGATGCACTAGTATCGTTGAAGACCTAAGTTCTGTGAGTTAATATGAAAAGGTTTTGTGTGGATATGAAAAGGTTTTGTGTGGATATGTCTTATGATGCTTCTTTTTTACTTTTGATGCTTTCTGCTCAAATCTGTTGTATTATTTTTATGACTGTATGCGATTTCTTATTTATTGATTGTTTAGCCTTGTAAAATGGAGTACCCAAGAATGATGCTATTTCACAAAACATAATACCGTTATGAAATCAGATTTAGAAATTTAGATCACACACATGCCATGCATGCATGCACACATGCATGCATGCATGCACGCATGTATGCAGGCACGTTTCTCTTGAGCCCACAAAGTCCGAGTCTTATTTTCGATGAACACTGCATCTGCACTTGTTATGCCTGTGAAAGTTCAGCATAAAGTTTGACTAAAAAGAGTATCCATGTTAACTGTTGTGTTAAGGATCGACTCGTGAGATCGGTTCGGCGCTGACACGGCTCTGTCTGCGCCATCGGAGCATCGAAGGAAAGCTGAAGGGGCTCAGCAAGTAAGTAGCGGAAAGATTCTTAAATCGTTTGCGCTGTTTGTGATGACGACCCGAGCACCCACTTACGAAACACCAAATCATGATGCCGTGGAATTTGCTGCCCATCCGATGAACAGAACTGTCTCAACCGTGGTCAAATGATATGCATTTAATCACATGGGAGGGGTTTACACTACAATGTAGTTGTTTACACTACAATGTACAAGCTACAATGTAGTTTTTTGACTGTAAAGTGCTTTTGTCTTTGGCCTTTGTCATGTTTACGGCACTCTATAAATCGTCATGTATAGAATAGAATAGAATAGAATTACACGATTTTGTCTGAAGTGATAGATTTTCCTTTCTGTGAGATGTGATTTAACATTTTATATTCAGACTTTGTGTTAATATGAAAAGATTTTGTCTTAATATTACCGGTAAAAGGTTGAATTGATTGATTGATTGATTGATTGATCATTGATTATCTTATTTTTAATCGCCATACTGCTATTCATTTGAGTTGATTACAATTTTGGATAGAATTCTTATCATCTTAGCTTATGAAGGATTGCTTTTACCAGTTTATGGGCACTGAAAATGTTCATTGCATAATTTATCTCTTATTTTGCCTCATCTTGATTCAGTTTTTCAGTTTTTGCTATTCAATTGGTGTGTTGGCACGTGTTTGCTTTGCCTAACAATGTTTTTCCAATGTGTAAATAAATTAAACAGTTAATGTTGGTGCTGCTGATCTAACAAAAGACCACACCCTGCATTTGGCACACAGCATTTTAACAGACTGTTTCTGCTTCAGTTTTTTTAGATGCTAACCCAATTCAAGATAAGGACCAGGGGAGAAAGAGGCAGAGAGAGAGAGAGAGAGACAGACAGACAGAGTGACAGAGAAAGAGATAGTGAGAAAGTGAGGGAGAGAGTAAATGAGGGAGAGAAAAAGTGAGAGAGAGAGAAAGAGACAGAGTGACAGAGAAAGAGACAATGAGAGAGAAAGAGTTAGTGTGAGGAAGAGAAAGTGAGAGAGAAAGAGACTGTGAGAGAGACAGACAGAGAAAGAGACACAGACAGACAGAGATATGATTCTTGGAAGTCATGTTTTTGCTGTATAGGTTTCTGATCAGATTTGATTTGATAAAATTTTTTATCAATGGCAGGTTTGTTATAACGTTTTTCAAATGAAATTCAATTAAGTGCAATTGTGTGTTCTGTCTGGTGCCAGTGCCATCACGGATTCGATGGTGGCGCCTCTGCAAGAGCGGATCGAAGAATGGAGACGGTCGGTCGCAGGTCTTGACCGAGATCACGTCAAAGGTATGCTTCAAATTGACTTGTTTATCATATTTATAGCAGCATTACCTGCATCCACTTGTAACACACACACCTGTGTGCAACATGCTCTGGTATTTAGATCATTGCAAATGCATGGAATGTGCGACTGGTGGTGGTATCCTCGTTTTGTAGTGAAGTGTTTAACTCCACTGGCTCTGTGGTTGAAATTCAATATATGGCATCATCATCATCATCATCATCATCACCATCATTTATTCCTTCAACGCCATACATATTTTTATATAATTTTCAAAATATTTAAAGTTAGAAAAGATAAACATGAAGAACATTATTCTTAACTAGTATAGACTTTAAAAAGTAATACTTGAATGACAGAAAAAATAAGGCTACTAAGACATCATCATTGATTGATTGATTGATTGATTGGTTGATTGATTGATTGATTGATTGATTGATCATCAGTACTTGGCTCCACCAGGAGGAAATAAGTGCCCCCTAAGACATCAGTGGGCCCCCAGTTGGGAGATTAATTACATACATTAAACAACAAATGGTTGATTGATTAATTGCCACCCCAACGGCCCCCCCACTTGCCAAATCCTAGAGCCACCACTGTTGATCATCATCATTTATTATGTCCAAAAAACCATTGAAAGTTCGATAATAACATCTGTAGAAGAACTCTTAAGAACTTTGAAATTTCGAAACTTTGAAACACTGGTTGAAATTTATTGTGTGTTCAAATTGAACCAACATTCTAAGTTGCATAGATTTTGATTGCCTGTTTGATTATATCTTTGCTTTTGAAGCTGAGAAGTGTTCAATTTAAAATAACTGTGATGAGTTGAGAAACTTAGTTTCACAGGAATTTCAAAGTATTCAGTGGCTTCTTCTTCTGTTTTATGAATTCATTTGAGAAATTGCCTTCAAAGTGCCATGTTTCTTTAAATGGGTTATATTTATGTGTGTTTAATTGAACCAAAGTTGATGTCACGGTTCAGTGACTGTTCAAATTACACAGTATATATATCTTTGTCTCTTTCTCTGTCTGTCTGTCTGTCTGTCTGTCTCTCTCTCTCTCTGTCTCTCTCTCTCACACACACACACACACTTTTTCTGTATGCATTCAGCTCACACTAGTAACGTAATATTTACATTACTAGTACAAGCCGAGTGCATAGTCCTAACTGCAGATAATAGATGCTATGAAGATGTGTGTGTCTGTGTGTGTGTGTGTGTGTGTGTTACCACAAGAATTTAGACTAGCCAAGTGTAACTAGGCTGAAGCCGGGTTAGGAGTTCATTTCCTAGAAATTACACAAAGTTTGAGAAGGTTTCTCGTTTACTATTGCTTTGAACTCGATAAATTATTTTATTTCTTGGCAGAAAGCAAAAGAGCGCATCAGGACTTGAAGCGAGCGTCTTTAGAAGCGGTGCGACAGCAGAAAAAGCTGAAAAAAGGTAAGACTGCGTTGAATTTGTACACAGACAGTGGCTGTGACAGAGGAAATTATTGGGCCACATTTCCCTCCTTTTCATTTTCTTCAATTTGTCCCATTGTGCACCTGCCCTCCTTCATGGACATATGTATGCTTCTAATTCATACATTTGTTTACATAGGCCTTCTTATGGCATTTTATGATGGTAGCCAAGGTAATACAGGGTGGCGCAAAAAAACCGGACTACATTAAGTGCAAACCTAAATGTGACTAGTCCGGTTTTTTGTGCCACCCTGTACATAGATTATGCCACATTTGTTTACACCAATCTAATATCTGAATTCTTTATTTGAATTATTGAAAACGTGGTTTTGTCCATTGTTATGTTGGTTTGTACTGTTGAATTACTGATTTCTGTAGAGTGTTTAACACATTCAGCATTGGCCTGAATTTTCTGGTCGGACCAATCATTATGCTACAACCCATAGAATGTAGGGCTAACATATATACGTCCCGGGCCCAGCAGATGGCCACATTTGGGACGCAATAATATGTCCCCGGGCACTGAATGTGTTAAAATAGATTTTTTATTTCTTTAAATTTAAAATCTGCTAAAATTGTAGGCAAAATGGAGACCTCTGAGCAACTGGAGCACGCCGTTCAGGAAGTCAACGATAAGCTTCTGCTGTTGAGAGAGTTTGAGAAGTCCTCCGTGAAAGCGTTGCTGATAGAGGAGAGGAGTCGACTTTGCTTGTTCATCAGCTGCTTAAAACCAGTCATGGTTAGGATGCTTCAGCAGGATCTCAATAGCACAATGCCCTTCTCCTCCTCCTCTCCACCTCCACCTCCTCCTTCTTTTTTTTCTTCTTCTTCTCCTTTTTCTTCTACTACTACTACTACTACTACTACTACTACTACTACTACTACTACTACTACTACTACTACTACTACTACTACTACTACTACTTGATTGTTGTTCTTCTTCTCTTCCTCTACTTCCTCCTTGCCCTCCTCCACCTCCTTTTCTTCTACTACTACTACCTGTTGTTGTTGTTGTTCTTCTTCTTCTTCTTCTTCTTCTTCTTCTTCTTCAATGTGTGCTATTTACTGCTACATCAGTGAGTCAGTGACCATGGATTTCCACTCTGCTCTTCTGTTTCTGACTGTTCTTATCGGTTCAATGTTGTCTATAATTCCTGTTTCTTCTCTTAACCTATCTATGCATTTTATTCTCTCTCTCTCTCTCTCTCTTCATATTGCTCTTTGTCCCTCTGTTTTTCCTGTTATTACCAGATTTTCCAGTCCATCATTTCTTATTACCGGTATGTATCTACGAAATTTGAGCTGCTGCTTTATTGTGGTTTTTTATCGCTTTTCTTTTTGCGTCACTGCTCAGTGGATTGCCGTCTTTAGGGACACACAAAGCACTGAACCTTAGAAAAGCTGGCAGATGATAATGGCAGCCCACTTCTGTAATTGCCAAGGAAACCATGGATAGCGACCCACTGTCTTAATTTGAAAGTCAATATTCCTTGATATTTGCAATAGAACTCTGTGCACATTATCTACTGTGTTTGTGTAGTTTGTGAAGATTTGTCATTGATAATAGTAGGTAGACCTGAATGTTTCAATGGTGCTAGGACGAAATGTCCGCGGACAAAATGTCACGGACAAAATGTCATGGGGACAAGATGTCAGTGGACAAAATGTCATGAACAGAATGTAATCCTGACTCTAATCCTAGACAGTGACATTTTGTTTGTGACATTTTGTCCGCTGATATTTTGTCCCCTTGACATTTTGTCCGTAGCATTTTGTCCGCGGACATTTTGTCCAGTCATGGTTTCAATTTCTGGTTGTGTTGTGTATTCTCATCCTTACAAACAAATAATGCATGTAATGAACTTTTGAAAACAATTGGCATGATTGAATGAGAACATCTGGTAAACTGTACTGTATTTTTTTCAAATATAGCTTGCACCTTTGTGGTATGATTTACTTGCAACTATGGCTAAGATTAACATGAGGCAAAAGCATAAAATGAATAGCTTTTAGGACCATGTGTTGTTTATAGACAGATTTTTGCTATAAGCATGAAAATACAATATTCTACATGGATTAAATATATTCTACCTGTAACTAACTAGATGATGATGATGATGATGATGATGATGAATGTATTAAATGACTTATGTAGAGCCTCTTATATTACTACTCAGGAGCACTCCCAGCTTTAGAGTCACTTTATAAGAAAATGAGATTTTAGTCTTTGCAATGAACTGCACTTCTGTTTTTGAGGACTTTTTCTATGCTATCCATCCACCTTGTTCTCTGCCTTCCTCATGTGTTGTCTGCCTGTTGGTGTGTGTGTATGTGTCTGTAAATATTATTTTTTGGAGCGTTTGTTCTCTAGACCTTTTAAATCGACACAGCTTGCTTGGTGATACTGCTATATAAATCTGCAGTTGCAGTATTTAATTGATGCTATGGTGTTAACAACTCAATATAACCAAGCATATTTGTTAATTAAATAACTAATGACGTCATCAACTTCTGGTTACTTGAAATGCTTAGAGAGTTCATTTCCGAGTGTGACTACCAAATTTCATAGCTGTATCACTGTGCAAACTCCAGTTGCAGCATTTAATTGATGCTATGGTGTTAACAACTCAATGGACTCGAGTTCGCCGACCCGAGCATGGCCGCCATCAGTCCTGTCGATTTAAGGGTTCTATGGTTTGTTCATCCATTTCAAGGATATATTCCGAACATTTCAGTCTCTCTTTTATCATTGATGTTGCTTTCATTTGTCTGTTGTGTTCTTTCCCCAGCTTCTTAATTGAGGTGCTGGGGACGAGAGTGGCCTAACCCTCAAAATTTTCAAAATTGAGTTTGATATGCCTTCATCATATGAATTCATGAAATTTTCCTATGTCAAAGTGGCCTTACACTTGATGATATTCCACTTATATGTGGTCAAAGCTAATAAATTACAGCTTGGTGATTTTACAGGTTCCTTCCAAGCTTCAAATCTGTTTTACTCAAAATTTTACGTTGTTTGGTTAGGCCACTCGGATCCTCAGCGCCTCAATTCGTTATGCGGTGTGTTTATGCACTGTTAAGACTAAGTACTGAAAGTGGGTGTAATTTCTTGGGATTGGTTAGGACGAGGAGCTGGCGATGCTCACCGAAGTCACTCACCTTCAGGAGATCGTTCACAGTCTGTGCATGGTCGCTGACAGTCCGGAGGCTCTTTCGACGTCCAGCGAGCAGGTCATCTCTGATCTGATAGGGACAAAAACGCAGGCGCCGTTGCCCGTAAGAAGATTTCTTTAGATTTAGATTTTGTGGCATGATTGATATTATTAGGATTTATTAGGATTTGATTTCTGTCGTATTTTCTATGCGTTTATTGCTGATAAGATTTTTTTTTCATAATAGGTTTGATTTGTGGTGTGTGTATTTGGGTTTGACCCTTATTCGCAGCGGCAGCTCCACGTGGGGGATGAGTGGGGTTGCATCTCCCCACCGGACTTCCGGACTTTTATTCGCTTGTGGAACCCCTATTTTTGGGTAAAAGTCTAGTAAAACTACAGGGAAAAACTGTGGATGACGTTTTTTTGCTTGTCAACCTATTTTTCAGTAAAGGTGTAGTAAAATTAGGGGACAAAATTTCCTTTTGTCAGCCTTTTTCAGCCAAGTTTGTTGACTTTTTTTGTTCTCTTTTTATCCCCCCCACCAACTTTGTATGAATTCATTTCATTGCCCCCACCAAGAAATCCTGCAACCTGCTTATTCGGTTTATTCTGTGAAATCACCGAAGTTTGGAGTTTCTTAAAATTGTTGATGTTTTAGCCCGCCACGCCTGGTACTCCGAGTTCCGAGGGATCTCTACCGTCGGCTGCAGGAAGCCTGTCTCACTCGCCAGCCCATCATGCTACGTACAGCCGATCTCTGTCACAGGTCAGCTGCCATTTTATTCAGTCTTTCTTATGTAACTACTTTTTCCTCCGCCTAACATACATGTCCTGTTTTGTTCGCATATTTTGCGAACAAAACGGGACTGTCTAGAGAAAGAAATAATACAAGACACAATGCCAGGATCATGAAAAAGAGGTAGACCGAGAGAAAAAGTGGGAAGACAACATCAAAGAATGGACAGGACTCACTATAAAGCAGGCGACAAGAACAGCAGAAGATCGTAACACATGGAAGAAGGCAGTCCACAATGCAGCCAATCCTCGGAGCGAAGGTGGTTAAAGAAAAGACAAGACAACATACATGTGCCACTTATATAATGTGTGACAAATGTTACATCTTCTCAAATTTGCAATAAATTAACATGTTTACATATGACAGAAGCCTTTTGGATATCGGGCAATTGAGTAAGTGATGTTGGTGCTGTATATAAATTCTTTAAAATTTGCTCTTACTTTATTTTCTACATATATTTACTGGTAATAGTCTTTATTTAAAAGTGGAATGATTAATATTTTAGGGATAAGATAGGAACTATACAATTTCTGTGACTAAGATTGGAAATTTTAAGTGCCAATGCATTATTATCTGTGGAGTCCAATTGAAAGTCAAACTCTCATGAGCTTCACTTGTTAATGTTAAAAGTGCCAGAATTTTCTTTAGTATATAACTGAGAACTTGATGGGTATGAAGAATTGTGTATGTGAGTACAATTTATACATGAAATGTTCATTATCTTTTAATTGAAACATTGTCCAGCACAGACACTTACCTTACAAAACATTACAGCAATTGTGGTTTAACCCTTTTGCTGCTAGTAGGATGCAGGGATGTTAATAAGGACTGAAGGCCAGGACCAAGAATTCAGCCCTCAAGGCCAGAACCAGGACCAAGGGCTTGTAACTTGTCCTTTGAGTTTTTAAGGAAGACTGGTTTAGGTTATCAAGTGCCTCCATCTGTCTACCTCCATCTGTGCAACTCTCTCCATCGCTCAACACTTTCAAAGAAAAACTTAAAACCTGGCTATTCCGCAGGAACTACTCGTGATTTCTTGTGTAATTCTTGTGTGGTTCTTTGTAATGTGTTCACGCAGTTCTTATAGGACGAGTTACCACAATAATCAGTACGTTGTAGCAATAATAATAATAATAATAATAATAATAAAGGCATGAAGCAATGAACACGGTTCTGTGTGAGATGTCGATGACAATTTTTTTGTTCATATTTTTGACTTGTCTTGTCATGAAACGCTCTTCTTTTTTCAGTCAAATCCTGCTGCTGGTTCTCTTTCGCTAAGTCTGACCAAGGACGTTCCGGACGCTTTGCAGCCATCTTTTGGGAAATCTTCGGCGGGTGACAGCCACTCCACTGCTGTGGCTTCATCTACGGTAGGTCTTGGGTTTCATGGAGCAGGCAACAGTATGCATGATGCATGTCACATGGTCTGCTGATCTCACCGAAAATTTCAAACTTGATCCACAGTAGTTAGTGATGGGCTAACATTTCATTAGTTTTAACCCTTTTCCCGTTTGCCCGAGAATACTCGTCAATTTTACATTACGTTACAAATAAATGAACGGTAAAAGGGTTAAAGGAAATTGTCAAATATTTGTGATTGAAGCATAAAAAATGGACGATGATGCATCAATTGTTGTTTTTAGCAAATTCCTGGAGTCGATTAATAAATGAGGCGCTGAGGACCAGAGTGGCCTAACCCTCAAAATTTACAAAATTGAGTTTGATATCCTTCATCATATGAATTCATGAATTTTCGTATGTCAAAGTGGCCTTATACTTAAAGATATTCCACTTATATTTGGTCAAAAGCTAATAAATTACAGCTTGGTGATTTTACAGGTTCCTGCCAGACTTCAAATCTGTCTTACTCAAAATTTTACCTTGTTTGGTTAGGCCACTCTGGTTCTCAGCGCCGCAGTTATAGGTGAAACCCTAAATTGAAATGCTTGCTTGGGTTTGTCTGGCCTAAAAGTACCCGAAAGTATATGGATTCTGAAGTGCTTATTTTGTCGTCACCATCATCATTTGTATGTGCTGTTTGGATTTGGAGTTAAATCAGTTAGAAATTGGAGTGATTGTGAACATGTTGCCTCTTGAAGATGGCCAGCGAACATCGCAGATTGTCCGCCATGGCCGAGGGTGCAGCCTTCGACATAGAATCTCAACAGCAGCGCGCTCCGTTGGTTATGCGTGCCAGAGATCCCTCCGGCCATTCCGCGCACTTCGACCGGCCGCACACGATTTCGACCGCCTACGAGCGCTCGTCGTCCCGTCCGACCATCACCTCCGAGACCTACATGGCGCCTGACCTCTGCCGTCCTCCTTCTCTTCAGCCGCATCAGCATCATCGCCCCGCGTCGTCGTACGCGGGGAACGCGGGGAGTTTGAGCAGAGGCGACGACAACCCGTACGCCGTTCCCTGCGTCATTCCGAAACGCCGCCCCACTCAGTCCGGCGACGTGAAGGTGGCGGACATCTACGCTCGGCCGTCGCTCGTTTCGGGGACCGGTTATCGCACTCCGAATATCCGTCCGCTGCCCGTCGCTACGCCGACCGTGCCAGAGTTTGGAACTGGGCAGCAGCCAGGTGAGGTGCTGCTTTGAATTTGGCGATAATCTCTGAAACAGTTTGCATTTTCGAAACCATTAGTGGCACGTTAATGCAGAGTTATAGCTCATTTTGTTTGTGGTACCGTGGTACATTTGCAATTTTATCCGGTTAGAGCTTGGTAAGCTATTTAACATATGGGTAACAGCTTGGTAAATAATTTAGCAAATCCTCTGCTGTTCTTATGTAGCTATATTTGCCAGTTGCCAACATCGTATGCAGAATGAAAGAGGACAGAAAAATCAAAGCCGTAATGTTTGGAACGATGGAGGGTGCCAATAAGAAAGGAAGACAATACAAAGAATAATGGTGCATTGATATCGAAGAATGGTATGTAAGCAGGTTACAAGATCAGAGTCACAGAGCAACGAACAGGAAAAAAAATGGTAGAAAACTGTGGAGATGGCATTATACACCAATGGGCATTGAGCCCACGGTTAATGATGATGTTAATTGCATGTTCAATCAGAGGCTTCTAAAATAATTTGACCAGTTATGTGTTAAAACGATCGATGGAGTTTAACCCGTTACTGGTGTTCGACGTTTTAAAACGTCGCCCGGAAATCATATGCGAACGGCGTCCGACGTTTTAAAACGTCGCGCAACTGTTTTGCTCTTCCACCAAGGTGTTCGCCATTTAAAAACGTTTTCTTGATTTGATTTGATTTCTTTTTTGGCACGGATAGATGGTAAGTACAATAAAAATGCTAAGCAATGATGCAAACCACATCTTTGTAGCTTCTATATAGCCTACAAGGTAAGGTGTTTCAGATTTCAAGATTCTCGCAAAAAAAATTTCACTTCTCCGAGCAACGGGTGCCTGGTGTAGAAACATCATAACTCCCCCAAATTGGGTCCCATCTTCAAAATTTTTGAACTAATCTGTTCCAAAGACACCCACCTACAACTTTGCCGCTGAACCTAGGGGGGTCACCGCTGAAAAAAGTTTTATTGACCTTTGAACGTATTTTTTGGGAGGGGGTCATATTTTGGCCTGTAGGATGGGCCCAACCTCCGAAATTTCTTTTTTGGCACGGATGGATGGTAAGTACAATAAAGATGCTAAACAATGATGCAAACCACATCTTTGTAGCTTCTATATAGCCTGAAATATAGTAAGTTTAAAAAGTACATGTTCACAGTTCAAACAAACGCTTTTCCCCAAAATTAGTTATCCAAATTGGTAACGTCTTGTAAAAATTAATTCCCCCTTTGACGGGTTAAAGCAAGAACGAGTCTTTTGAGCCAAACCGCTTTAATTGTTGGACGGGATGTTGTTTGTTGCCGTTGTTCAGCTATACCCGTTGCCGGTTATGTGAACATGAACCAGTTGGCTCACTTGGCGTTGCAACATCAGCAGGAACTGAGTCAAAAGAAAGAGCCGACCGAATCGTCAGATGAGAAAACAGACGACGACGAAAACGTCGACCAGACATTTTCACTTTCGTCGGCCGAGCAGAACCAAGCGTCTAAGGTTGGTTGTTGTGCTAAGAAACTCTATGAACTATGAACTCTAACTCTGTATGAACTATGAACTCTGTATGAACTATGCACTCTAACTCTGTATGAACTACGAACTCTAACTCTGTATGAACTCTAACTCTATATGAACTATGAATTCTAACTCTGTATGAACTCTAACTCTGTGAACTATGAACTTTGTATGAACTATGAACTCTTAATTCTGTATGAACTATGAACTCTAACTCTGTATGAACTATGAACTCTGTATGAACTATGCACTCTAACTCTGTATAAACTACGAACTCTAACTCTGTATGAACTCTAACTCTATATGAACTATGAATTCTAACTCTGTATGAACTCTAACTCTGTGTGAACTATGAACTTTGTATGAACTATGAACTCTTAATTCTGTATGAACTATGAACTCTAACTCTGTAATGTGTTCACTGTTCACGTAGTCCACCTGCGGACAAGCCACCACAATGATCTCAACGTATTGCCAATTCTGATTACGCGGTTTTTGGCATTAATCAGTGGTTTCCAACTTCTGATACGATAATCAGTTATGCCCCAATATAAATAGGATTAGAGTGAATTTAAGGTTTCTGGCCATGGAAGTTTTTGATGTTGAACCGGAGTTCCATTAGTTCTAGTGAGTGGGGTTTTGAATAGCCTAGCATTAGTAAGAGTTCATCCATATAGTACGCACGCAAAAAAGCCATATTTTCACCCCTCCCCCGTTGCACATAGCATACATAGGAAAAATCTCCAAAATCCAACTTTCCCTCCCCCTCAGTGCGTACGTACTGTATGGATGGACCCTAAGGACACATTTTTTGCTACTTGGCAATATTCTACCAGAAGGTGTGTATAAATAACATGAAATTGAAAACAAAAGCAAATTCTAAATAGAATTAGAGCGAATTTGAGGTTTCTGGCCATAGTAGAATGGAGTTGAACCACAGTTTCCTTGGTTTTCGTTAACGGCCTTTCGAATTGCACTCCCAACACACATTCTTTAGATCTCTGAGTAGAAATTCACTGACTGAGGACATGAAAATGATAAAGAGATACTAACCATGACCTTTATACCAATTTTTAAATATTTCCTTAGTTTATACGTTTCAAAATCGGAAGTATTTAAAATATTTTAAGGCTATACGTTGCCATACTGAAATAAATTGCTGCCATTGTGCCAAATTTTGGCTTTAGAATGGGCCAATGGAAGAAACATTTCGAAATATTCTTCAGCTACATTAAGGCGATGAAAATATTGGCTAAAAAGTTTCTCATGACAATTCTTTACAGGATAAAACATTTTGATTATGTTTTGTGTGTGTGTGTGTGTGTTTGTGTGTGTGTGTGTGTGTGTGTGTGTGTGTGTGTGTGTGTGTGTGTGTGTGTGTGTGTGTGTGTGTGTGTGTGTGTGTGTGTGTGTGTGTGTGTGTGTGTGTGTATACCAGTATATATATATATATATTGTATTGTATTGTATTGGCTTTTCTTTTACCTTTTCCAGGTGAGGCAGGAGCCAAGACCTAATGCTTTGGAAATTGATCCAGATGCTGAAATTGACGGGTATCATACTTATGGTACATGGAGTACAAGTCAGAAGAGAGAGACCGGCTCTTCTCATGATCCTGCCGTGACATTTCCTGGCAGTGGTATCAGTAAGCATTGTCATGTGAAGAGTAGCTCTATATATACCTTGGTGTTGATTCTAATTCTGTTTTTAAGAAAATTAAAGTATGCACAGTTTTGCTTGGAACAACATGTCTTTCTGTTAATTTTGTAACATATTGTAATTGTATGGTAATGTTTTGCCAGAAAGTAACATGGGCATATTATGATGATCTCTGCAGTGTAAAGTAATTGAATTGTAAAGTAATTGAATTGGTGATCATCTTGTTATATGTGAAAATTGCGAAGGAGTCGCAATAAATAATTTCTTAATTTTTATGTTCTATTTGCTTATAATTATGACAATTAATTAATTTCGTTGTTTTATTTCTTCGCTTATAACATCTCTTTCTTAATAATTTCTTGTTTCGTCATCTGCATTCTTTTGCCCCATCTGTGGCTTAGTGTTGGGGATTTTGCTTATACATGGGACCTGCATCGCGTCCACTCCACTGACCATGTTGATTTTCATGTCCATAAATCACGTACCTTTCGAAGGTACGTAATTTACGCCTTTCGTACGTTTCGGACTGATCTGGCTTGACCTGGCTCTAATGCTATTTGGATTTGGTGCGCCTTTGGCTGATGCCCTGGGCTTTATGATAGTGGCGCTATAGAAGTTGATTGATTGATTGATTGATTGATTGATTGATTGATTGATTGATTGATTGATTGATTGACCTTTCTCAACCAACGTCAATCATTCATATTAACTGAGCCCTCTAAACGAGAACGGGTTGCCTCCATCTACCCGCACCTCACTCCTTAATATCACTTTCAGTTCATTGCGAAAACTAGTCTTCTTTTCTTTTCAAGTGATGCGACAGTCGGGAGCACCTCTGAGAAGAAATACAAGCGGCTTTATACGCGTACAAGTCTTCTATCTATCTATATATCTATCTATCTATCCAAGACGACTTATATAGCGCCGTAACAGAGTGAAGGCCCAAATCAAAGGCGCTTTGACATCGTTTGCCTGTCAATGACGGATGTAGATGACAGTCTTGAAAGTCCGTTTCGGTGGAATGAAAATGGTGGTGAGTCCTATAGAAAGCGGTCTTTCACAACAGAAACGCTCGCACTTACGTGACATTACGTAAGAAGTCTTACGTGACATTACGTGTATTGAAATCACATCGTACGGCTTGTTTTGGCTTATTTTGTTTATTTCTCTGTCGGATGTTCTGTGTTGTGTGTGCAGATTTGCATGCGTTAGCCGATAGATTAGCCCGTGCATGTCGTCTTGAGTCGATAGATAAGTATTGCACTCTGCCACGTCAGCGCCACGCGGGGGATCTCCGTCTTTCGTCTTCTTCTGCAGGTTGGTTAGCCGAAGACCGATCCATAGGTTACGCTAGTATGCTGCGGTCTCCGATAAATCCCGCGCCATTTTTATTTTCAATATAACTTTATAAAATTTTGACCAATCTTGATAAAACTTGGAGGAAATGTAGCGGAAAGAACCCCCCGACATACCTACGTTCAGGTTGTTTGCAACATATTTTGTTTTTAGCAACTGTATGTCGCGAAACAAAGCACATTGTAATCATTCGTTTGTACGGCGCTCCTTCGGTCACATCAATAAATTGCAGATCGTCGTTAGTAATCAACAGATAGAATTCTTCTCAGTGGTGCCACCAGTTGGCCTACAAAACGACCGAATTTGCGCTCTGATTGCAGTCGAAAAACGTGACGTTTCAGACGAGAGACTGCTTCACACGCGCTCAACGCTCAGGATGGTTTCCGTTGCTGTACCCAAACTGGGCTGCATCAGTCTCGTCTTCATTGAGCCGGATATGAAATAGAACGACGTCTCCTACCATGGTGTTCTGCTGCAGGAGATGCTTCCTGCCATCTGTTCATTGTTCTTTCTCTGTCTATGCACACTTGCCACTAGCACTATGGTCACTGTTGCCAAATTTATACCATGTAAGCGAATAATTACGATGTGCTTTGTTTCGCGACATACAGTTGCTACGAATAAAACCTGTTGCGAACAAGCTGAACGTGGATGTGTTGGGGGATTCTTTCTGCTACATTTTCACCGAGGTTTATCAAAATGGGTCAAAATTTGACACAAAGTTTATAGCGGAAATAAAAGGGTGCGGATTTTTTGGGCCACCGTGTAGTTGTAACGCGTTCTTTGTTTAGTGTTTTAAAGATTTCTTTCTGAAGTTAGGGTTTTGTATTAGTTGTTACGTCACAAGAAGATTAATTTCTTTCTATGATGTTGTCATGTAGGAGTTACAGTGAAATCTAGTTAATGCCACATTCGGCGATCATCAAGACTGTATTCTAATGAAAACTCTGCTTGTTTTCACACAGCCTGAGCAATCCATTGAATATGGCTTTAGTATAATTGTTTAATATATATATTTATATTAATATGGTAAAAATATCGGTATTGGTAGCAAATGGCTATTACCTATTAAGATTTCAAGGTCCATGTTGAAATGGAAATATTTACTTTTGCTAATTTCAGTTTTTAGTCTTTAATTCTTAACCCCTTTACTGGCCATGACGCAGCACATATGCGTCTATTTTACATTACGTTACAAATACCCATAAATGGCTGCTAAAGGGGTTACTTAGTTTATATTTTGCTTTTTTCTTGAATTTATGTGTTGAGTTTGAATGGTATCATTTGCTTTTTATGTAACTATTTCACTGCGAGTTTTACATTACGATCTGTTTATACGGTTATTCTAGTGACAGTTATAAATATATCTTCTTTTGAACATTTGACCATTTTTTCCCCTTTCGACAGGGATTGCAGCACTGTATTCTGGAAAGTTGCAGACAAGGACGTGGCGTTTTCACGGATGTCATCGACACCACTCGGTCTCTCCCTTTCGAAATGCCGCCGGGCAATGGCAACGCCGCCCGTCACGCCGGGCGCGAACGTGGCGCCATCTTGCAGCAGCTCAGTATGCATCACCGCCAGTCCGTGGAGTTCGATCCCGATTCTCCCGTCTTTAATTAGGTGCGGTCGAGCTCTGGTGACTACACAGAGGTGTGTATCGAGTCGAGTTATGTAATACAAGGGTTGTAATTAACACATGCATACTTCCTTATCCTTCTTATATACGTATTTATATTCCAGTGATTTGCACTGTTTTGTACATTTGGTGTACAGTTTGTGTATAGACTGTGTGAAACCAGAGTTTTGTTGTTCTGTGTGTGTAGGTCTATTTGATTTTTTCGTCACTGAAATGTATAATTCTTGTGTCTGGGGTTGAGTGGTTATGTCTGGCTTACAACTATTAGTCAGGCTAAATTTATTTGTATTGTATTGTCAGTGATTTGTGTTTGCTATCATTGTTGCCGCTATCGTGTGATTAATAATAATATTAAGGTTCTTTTGCATTTTTATCAGGTACTTTTCTTGGCATATTTTGAGTTAGTATATTTTGCAAACTTGAAGGTCTCGATAATCAGTTTTTTAGCAAGGTATTCATGACTTAGCAGATAATTCTAGAGCTTGATAGAGTTTGCCATTGTAGATTTTTATGCGGTTTATTTTGCAGCATAATTATTTGATTAGAGGGTTGATGTTGGCAGCCTGTTAACACAACGGTCTCTACAGGCATAGCAGTTTAATGGGCATTTTCATCTTACTTGTTTTCATTTTAGAATGTTTGGTTCTTTCTATGAATTCTAAAATGGAATTTGGTCGATTAACTAGTCACAGTTGCAAAATGCTTGAGTTTTTCTTGATTTTATATTGCTGTAATTATTTCGCGTGTGTTCTTCATTTTGTGTTCTTGTGGACCTTGCGAACTTTCTCTTGTTGAATTTTGATTGCCACGATAATTTATCGTAGTTGAGTATTGCTCAGTGAGATTGAGAATGTAGAGAAACTTTATTGTTTAATTTCTTTTGATGAGGACTATGTTAATATATTATATTTGATTTGTAGCTGTATAAGGATGATGTACGGTTATGTCTTAATAATGTTCTGTGTGAAAGGTTCCTGGATTTTGTTTAGCATATAATCTTCAAATTCTTTCATTCTTTGTGGGTTGAGTAGATATGATGCAAATCCATTTGCATTTCTTCTGCGTCTTCTTTTAAGTTTTTCAATCCATGTTTTTCTTGGTCTTCCTTTTCTCCTTTTCCCTTCAACGTAGTTGTATAGTGCTTTCTTCGGTAGTCTTTCATTCTTTCGATATGCCCAAACCATTTCAGTCTTCGTTTCTGTCTTGATTCAAGTTTTTTTTCTTTTTGCTCTGTCTTTCCTCGGATCATTTTGTTTCTTATTCTTTGTCTTCTGCTTATTGCATTTCATTTCTGCAGTCATTAATCTTCTTTCTTCTTTATGGTTCAGCATTGTGTTCCATATACCGGGTAATATTATTGGTTTGATCAGTGTCTTTATATAGTTTTTTTAAAATATTTGTTTGTCTTTCCATATAAATTCTGAAGTTTCCCAAATACTTCACTTTTTAGTTCAATTCTTATTATGTCTTTTTGCTTAGTCTCTCTTCTGTCAGTACTGATCCTAGGTATAGAAATGTTTGCGCACTTGTACGCGTTTAAATGTATTTTGTGTTGACCTATGCACGTGTGCTTTCTGATGAGCCTACTTGGTTGTTTAGCATTTTACCAATAGTTTCAAATAGCTATGCTTAATACAGTTTTGTACATGTTTTCTTTAAGTTCTGTTGGTTACTTTTTGCTGTTTGTCTATCTTTGGATTTTCACGTGTCTTTTCTTGGGCATTGGTGAAATGAGCGTGGATCTTTGTTTGGAAAACTTCAAAACAACAGAGTTTTGACTAAGTTAATATTATCATACAGGTTTTGAGGTATTTTATTAATAAATAAAGTAATGTAAGAAGTGGGAATTGTTACACTGTTGCAAGGTGCGAAATGATGGCTTATATATTAATTATGTGCTTGTAAAATGTGCTTTGGAATATTAATGTTGTTCAAGTTTGATTGCTTTTCAGTAATTTCATCAAAGCTGGTTTGCCCTAATACTTTGTGTGTTTGCATATGTGCTGGATATAGCACATATTTTTTTAAAATTTGTTTTCAACTGAATTTTAATTAAAGAGTTGGATTTTCTTTGCGTAATATCTCAGTAAATTTACTGTCATATTGATAGAAAAATTGGGTGATGCAAAACTTTTACAATTTATTACGACTATGACTTGGTACTTCAGTTTATTTCAGTGTTTCCTCAGTTTTATTTGTTTCTGCAGTAAAATGTATGTAATGATGTAATACAATGTAGTGTTGTTTTTTGCGCTGTGTACTGTTCGTGTTTTCAGGCTGAATGTACAAAAGCTGAATATAGATTTAACTGAAATTGTGAGACAATAACATTCATTGTGTTTTCAGTTTAGTGTTTGCAAATGGAATGTTGTTGTAGTTTAGAGTTTGAAATCTTGTGCCACAAATATTTTGCATGTTAAGGTTCTACATAGCAACTCTCTTTTCTTGCAGAAATCATTATTGATTATTATATTTTCAATTTTTAATAATGTTTTGCTGTTTTTCAAAATAAGATTATTCAAGGTAATGGAATTAGTCAGTTAGTTGCTTTTCTCCCTTTTTGGATAATCAATGACTGTGCCTACATTTCTGGCTTAGGAACTTTGTCAAAAGTATCGTACTGTAGTTTCTCTTATATTAAATTCCTTTGTTATGTTATGCTGATCCCTACATGAGATGACAAAAGTTCACAGTCTACATGTATAGCTGTAAAGTGTATGTGTGGTTTGTATGAGTTGCTGTCATGAGTTTAGCGTATTTAAGGCGGTAGATTGTATGAAATGTGTTTGGTTGGTAAAGTGTTTGCTTGACTTTGAATATTAGGGGCCCTTTAGATGTTGATCCGCTATTATAAAAAGATTACAATAGATAAGATTGTGCTGGTATACTGTAGTTATTACTGAGAGCTATTTGTGGAGATTTCTTACCTCGGCTATGATTTTATGACTAGTTATCAAGTGTTGATCCATAGAATTTACTCTTTCTTTTCCCATTGTTTTGCATTGCTCCTTGTATAATCTATTGTCTTATTTAGGATAAAATAGTAGTTTGCTACATTTTAATCTTGTTAGGTTTATTTTTGTGATGAAGATCGTAGCACGAGTAATTTATGCTTGTTTTGGACTCATTCAGGGTTTTTCCTTTATTTAACTCAATTTATCTGTTCGTAATTGATTTCAGGAGAAGGAGACGTAATTATTTCCTGTGACTTTTGGTCCATTTGATCGACTCATAAACTATTTAATTATTAATACGGTTGTATTTCTTTGTCTAAAATTTGCATATTTAATTGCAGTTATCTGCTTTGAAGTGAAAACAATCAGATGAGTTGTTTTGATATGTTATTATCTTACTTTCAAGGTGACCAATCACAGTTGAGATGTGATTTTGCTAAGCATGTTCTATGCTGGAAATATTTTTGGTGCCAAAAGAGAATATTTTGAATGACTTGCAATAATCTCCAACCATTTAAGTGGATTTTTTTCTATCTAAAATTGCAGTTTAAATCGGTTATAATTTACATGCTATTTTTTCATGTCCTTTCTAGTGTCATTTAATTGATGATGCTCCAAGATTATCTGCGACTGATCAGATCAGTATCAGTCCAAATCGGAAACAGTGATGTAAACTTAAAGGAGGAACAGCCAGGTGGAAGATGTGTGTTCTAAGCCTAGATTTGTAAGGACTTGGTTCTTGGAGAAATCTGAGAGAGAAAGAGAATTCCAGAATTTTGGGCCTGTCACAGAAAATGCTCTCTTGCCATTTACAATGTTGGTGTGTGGTACAGTTGTAGGCCTACATTGAGTGAGAATCGGCAACCTTGTTGCGTGAATTAATAGAATTAATATTGTGTGATTGGGGGCCAGCCATATATTACGTGCACACTAAGGGTGGTTGGATTTAGATTTTGCATACGGATGGGGAGGGGAGGGTCTCGGCTGAATGTGTACATGTGCATATAATTATACATATATATATATATAATTATATATATATATATATATATATATATATATATATATAGCCTATGTGACAAGCAAAAAAGGTCATCACATCCTTCCTTTTCTTTCAAATACTCTTCTATATGGTCATGTCCTTCTCTTTTCCCCTCTCCAAAATAAAAACCCCTTCTCGTCACACTTGGGGGATTTCCATCCCCAATGCAACATATAGAGATTGGGGCAATCTCCCAAAAGGGCCTAGAATAAACACTGAGCAATGATAGAATATATATATATATATATATATATATATATATATATATATTACTATGTATATATATATACATAGTATATAACATTGAGAAACCCAGAAGTTCATTTATAAATAGATGCTCATGAGTTTACAGCAAGTAAAATATATTTGAGAAATGGGTTATTTGCACACATTGGATTTGAACACAATTACAAATACTTTGTCGGATGCAGTGTTCAAGACAAACGAAAATTTGAATGTTCTATTGTATTTCCAAAAGTCATGAGCAAATAGGGGGCCCCAATACAGCGGTAGGCCTATGTTTGTTATTGGCTCGCTGTGTATTTTATCTGGCTGCTTATGAATACATGAATCTGTCAACACCATACACGAATGACCTCAGTATGTACAGTCATAGTTATTATTTACATAAGTGATATTCTAAGTACGATTGCTGGAAGCCCTGCTCCTTTGACGTATTCTTGGTTTTCGTCAAACTTCGAATTTATAGACTTTTAACGCAATTTTAGCTTTCTAAAACGCCCGCTTTGGTAATAATATCGGCATTTCTGCAAAAATTAAAACAAATTGGCAACAATTAAACTCGGTGATTGTTTCCAATTTTTTTATTGAGCAACAACCATTGAAGTATAGGCCATGTTGCTTAGGTTTTATAGATATAGGCAATGTTGTTTATTGCTTTTTCCTAGTCTATACTCTTATAGTAGGCCTACTGTAGTGTAGTATAGCCTAAGCTACAGTTGAATAGCGTTAGGCTAACGACACAAAATATACAATAATTGTATCGGAAGACATATAAGACAGACTGCTCTTTTCATTCATTACCATCTGCTTCACCTCCTTAGGCTACTAAACGATTGTCTTAAATAAGTAGAAGCCGAAGACTGTCGACTGCGTTCAGATATTAATCGGCGTTTCAAATAGATTTAATTTAATTGTGCGTCGAATGAGCGACGTTCAACTGCTTCGATTAAAAGAAAGGCTTTTGAGAAATCCATTTCAGCGTTTGTGCAATGCTGTTGAGTGCGTCTTTCGTTGCGTTTCTCTCGATCATCAGCATCGGATCAACCGAAGAAGAAGAAGGGGTATTCGACTACGGTGAGTGTCCTTTTGTGTCCAACAATACATTTGAGATATAACAGGCGTCGACAGCCACGAGTTTCCATATTAGGCCTATAGATGGGCTTAAAACACTGTTCCTCAATTCATGATTTTGAGTGATCCATTACCATCTCTGTACTTGATAATAGAAAAAATACAGCATTTTATATACATTTTACAGTGTAGCGCCCTAGATGCGGTACTCGGGATGCAGTTCCTAGAATGCAATACCCAGGATGCCACTCATCGCCAAAGACGACGAAAAGAGCGTGTGACATTCGTTCCGCTATTTCACTCTCCCGACTCCGCTTAGCACATGATTAATTATATTATTGATTTGTTCACACGTTCGGAGAAGAATACTGCAAAGAAAACATTAACGATAAGTGCAAAGAAAACATTAACGATAAGCTATCTGATTTCATCAGGAACGTAGCTAGGAATGGGCTTGGGGAAGGAGGGTTTTGGTTTCGATCGTAACCGAAATTTGCCAAAAAAATCTGATTTTTCCTTTTTTAGGAGCTGAAAAGCAAAAAAGGTCGTCACCTTCGTATTCTTTCTAAAGTTTTCTATTTTCTATAGCACTTAGAAATTTTTTCAATCGGCAGCCCGCCAAGGGGGGTTTGACGCCAAAATCGCGCCCAAAAATGAAAAATGTATAGAAAAGCAGGTAAAAAATTTTCGTCGGCAGCCAAGGGGTTTTATAAACCCCAACCCTCCTTGGCTACGCCACTGCCTGAACGCATCCAGTATAGGCCTACCAGTACAAGATCAGTGGCGTAACCACGCCCGGGCAATTACGGGCAATGCCCGGGTTACTTTGCTTTCTGCCCGGGTTGAAAATTTTCTGCCCGGGTTGAAAAAAATAAAAATTTATGCCTTTAATATTTATATTTGCTTACTTTTGCACTGTCATGTACGTCATTGCAATAGGCCTACTATTCTAATCATCTAAAACTAAAGTACATGTATCTGG
The DNA here is from genome assembly GCA_018105865.1 of Metaphire vulgaris. Lineage (NCBI taxonomy): Eukaryota > Metazoa > Annelida > Clitellata > Crassiclitellata > Megascolecidae > Metaphire > Metaphire vulgaris. The sequence goes on along the minus strand of CM030860.1, from coordinate 2,423,289 downwards.
AAACCGTGTTTCACAGGTTACAGGTATCAGCAAGAGATGCAGTAATTACTATAGTCATTGTGTTTGGCAAGTATATGTATCTACGTCATATATCGAATTTCACTTATGGCGGTAATGGCTTGTCAATAATGGACGATTCATTTCCTATGCATCTTCCTCTACCGAAGTGGACGCTATCTTCAGTGTAAGGTGATAATTGTTGCTCTGGCCGTGGCTGAAGATTTACGATGACTTGGTGACTGATAACCAGGGATAGCAGGCAGATGAAGTGGCTTTGACCTCTGCGCTCCAAAGACCCTCGTCGGGTCGGGTCGACCCGCCTTAGAAGCAAATCGCAGCTGCTTTGAGATTTGACCTTTTTGACCCGAGAGGGTACTCCGATTTCCACGTGTATTTGGTCGGAAACGGTAAGGTCAGCACTGGGCAACAAGGTACATTGACATTAAGAGAGCATTCCTAAAATTCCGATCAAAGATAGGAGGGCCTATGGATTCACTCTTTAAAATTCATCTGTTGAGCACTTGCGTTGCCTCGTGGAATGGGATCAATTTAAAATCCTCGTTAATTTGTTTAAATAATTTTTTTGAGTGTCTGTCCATAAATTAAGTAAACAAAAGAGGGAGGGGTTTGAAAAGTGTGACAACTGTTGATAGGGGGTTAAATTCGCCCGAAAATTGCTTACGTAATTTATGGACAGCCCATGGTCAGCTGCCCGGGTTACGTTTTGACTCTGGTTACGCCACTGTACAAGATCGTGCTTAATTCAAGATTATTATTATACATTATTATTTTTTTTTTATTATTATTTTTATTATTATCATTTATGAACTTCTATAGCACCAACTTTAATGCCCAAAGGTACAATCGATGAAATCAAATCCATGCCGCGAAAGACCAGGTGAATTCCAGATATTAATCAGATTAGGAATGGAATAGTAGGCTACCAACGAAGTCTATGAAAAAAGCAAACAGAAGGAGACGTGATTTTACTCTAAATTTAATAGTACTATTCCTGTAGCATTATTACAAGACAAAAATAGTCCGTAAAACTGTCCTAATTTCACAGTGCAGCCAAGGTACGCCTACAGTAATCTGAGATGTTTATTTTAGTTTCATTCAGACAGCATGCTTGTATGAACGAGAATACCGGTACATAGAATTAGACAAAATTGGGTGGGTGAATGACCTGGATCAAAGCCACTTTAAGTCCGCTCGTTCAGTTTTCCTTTGCTTGACCAGGCGTGGCAAAGCGCTGTCGATTGTTAAACTTTACACCGACTGAAATCGTAGAACCAAGCAAGCTTTGGATCGCAATCCTGGATCGTATCAATAAAGACATAAAACGTATCCAAGACTCGTACTTTTGAACGTCGTGAACTCGCATATGGCCAGCAAGTTCGAACGATAAATTTTGGTCGAACTATTAAAAGAGTTTTTGGATTGAACTTGCCTTTAATATTTAGTTTAATTGTCTCATTTCGCTACTGAAAACGAAATAAAACGAACTCGAGTGGCGACGTGAAGCACGAGTCTTGACCAGTCGTAGGCCGACGCCTTTATTACAGCATTTATCTTAGTCGTAAAGGTGAACGAGAAAGCTCTTCTCAGTCTCCGTTACTGACTCGAGACGTGCTCGCTTAAAGTGATCGTGTCGACGAGTGGAGGCATGAATTTTTCACAAGGGCTGCCATTTCCTATCACCGGAAGCATGCGAGTCCACGGAATAATGTTTCCAGGTGTGTGCAAAGCAGTATTATGCGACGACAGAAACGAAAAAAAGTTGACCTACCGTACAAGACTGTTAAAATGAATAAAATCTGTTGAACTAATAATAAATAATATAGCGCTGCAAGTTAAGTTAACCGAATTCTTAGTTAACAGGGGCGTAGCCAGGAATTTGATTTGGGATGGTATAAATATTTTGGGTGGGTATAAATCTTAACTATATACCACATAAACCACATACAACCACATGTAATCACATAAAAAACTTTAAGGTAGACTGATTTGGGAGGGGGTATATATACCGATATACCCCCGTCGCTACGCTCCTGTTAGTTAAATTCATATATTAACTTAGTAGACCTACTGCAGTGTACCTTAATAACGACTAGGCCATTTTGTAGTAATTTTGCTTTTTTATAATTTCACAATAATAGTCATCGCCGCAAAAGTCAAGCGTCTAATTAAAGTAGACTACTATGTTCAGATGAGTCGAGATGACCATAATTATGTTCCCGGTTATTGTACGTGCTTTGATGATAGTGTATGACCTATTCTCGGGTTTTTCTTGCAGAGACTCTTACTGGTAGACATGTCAGCCAGTAGCAGATTTGCTGCATTTCACCGATAACACATATCACATGCAATTATAGCCTATACTATGCCCAGTAGAGCTGGGTCGATTACGATTATTTTATCCGATTACGATTACGATTATTTTCGATTATTTTTCACGATTACGATTTCGATTACGATTACGGTTTTTTATATAATCGCGATTTCGATTTCGATTATTTCACAGTACCTTTAGAAACTGGCTTTCCCGCCATATTTTACAGCATTCGGCAATCCTCTGTGTATCGATGTTCAGTTGGTCTTCAACAGGGATATTTCTACACCCCTAACACCCCCAACACCCCAATTTGAGGTCGACACCCCCTAAAATTTGGTAATGTGACAATGGTATGCATACAGAATGCATATTGATTTGCCCTGAACACCCTCAAACAGGCCCATTCAGAGGGGGGCCAGGAGGGCCATTCGGCCCGGGCCTCCATCATTTGGGGGCCTCCCTTTGTTTCCTTGTCTAGCATTCTGGGAGAGCTAGAAAGCTAGATAGCTACTACTAGAAGGGGCTTCACAATTTGGTGATGACCTTTTTTGCTTGTCGACAATTTTGGGATTTTGGGAAAGCTAGGAAGGTATTCTGCGGTCTTCAAAACTGGTGATGACCTTTTTTGCTTTTGACAATTTTGGGATTTTGGGAAAGCTAGGAAGGTATTCTGCAGTCCTCAAAATTGGTGATTACCTTTTTTTCGCTTGTCAAAATTTTAATTGTTGGGAAGGCTAGGAGGCCTCAAAATTCCAACTGGCCTGGGCCTCCTTCAGCCTCTGAAGGGGCCTGCCCCCAAATGGAGAAATACACCCCACAACTTTTATCCTCGGATGACTTTTTTTGCTTGTCAGACTTTTTGTGAGTCTCTATAAGGTTTTCTTGCTTGTCAGCCTTTTTCGGTAGAGACTTCCAAATTTCGACACCCCCAGATTTTACCGACACCCCCAAATTCACAATCCTACAATCCTAGAAATAAACACACCCCAGATTTTCCCGACACCCTACCCCAATTCACAATCTTAGAAATAACCCTGGTCTTCAATCTCCTTAAAGGATCGAGCCTGGGTCGGTGGCAAGACCGATATCGTCAGCGTATCCAAACTTCCTACCTATGGTATCCGGTAAGTCGTGTGTAGGCCTATAAGCCTACAAATTGAATAACATAGGTGCTAGAACTGAACACTGTGTTAGACCGTTTCGCTGACGTCTCCAGGAGCTGACATCTCCCAAGTGAACTAAGAACCGTCTGTCAAAGATGAGTAATTCCACAAGTTGACAGAACCAGGGTGGCAAATTGAGCGAGAGTTTGTACATTAAACCCGCATGCCACACCGCATCGAAAGCTGCTGTCAAATCCAGAAAGATGGTGCCTGTGTCTTTATACGCAGTTGAATCCATTTTCAATGAAAATCTGATAATCAACGGTAAATTGATCTTTCTTTGAATCGGAAATATTGTATAATATAACTTACAGGAATAATCGAAAAATAATCGCGATTTCGATTATTTTTTCGGCGATTATCGATTATTTCGATTTATTTAATAATCGTCTCGATTTCGATTTCGGTTTTTCCAAAAATCGCGATTTCGATTACGATTTCGATTAATCGACCCACCTCTAATGCCCAGGCCCGCCCGAAGTGGGGGTGCAGGGGATGCAACTGCACCCCCTGGAAAAATGTAGGGGGTGAAATGCACCCCTGGAAAGATGATGGTCTGCACCCCCTCTGCACTCCCTGTATCCTGAAATACAGGGGGCGCAGAGTGTGCAGAGGACCTTTTTAAAGCTTTTTTGAGGTAAATTGAGCGTTGATGACCTTTTTTGCCTGTGAAGGATTTGAAAGCGAAATTTTAACTTCGGAAAAATCTGCATATATAAGATTTGCTTAAGGATTTATTTTAATTTTGCGACAAAATTAATAAACCGTGTATGGAGAAAACTAAACTAAAAGCGATTGGTATAACATGAGTTCGAAATTTTGTTTAAACTTAATCCAAGTTCTTAAAGAAGTGGAATATGAAATGAATTTCCTTCTCCGTATGACATCTACAAAATAATCGCATGGACATGAATTAATAAGAGCTGATGTAAATGATAAACATGAAGCTTAGTTGATGACTCGTCGTCAAAGAACATGGATAAATGACAATCATTCGCACACATATTTTTATCCTAATTAAAAGTACCACCACTAGAAAACATATCAGTAGGAAACTTTTGTACGAAAATGCGCGATATAGGCTATGGAATAATTAGCAGAATAACTGGTTTAATGACTATCAATGCGTATCGTAAAGCGATGATTGGTTTGTCTAAATTTAGAGTTTTCTGGGTTTTATATACTTTGCTGTTTGCTGTTTGTTATTTTCAACTAGGCATAAATTAATTTTTACAAACGTGTAAAATGACAGATTTGAACGTCTTTGTAATAACGTAATGCAATGCACAGTATACTGACTGAAGTCTCAAGATACGATTCTTGACCAGTTAACAATACACGGATCTGTTGAACTAATAATAAAACATAATATAGCGCTGCAAGTTAAGGGCCACTAGACCCCCTCTCGCGGACCACACAATGTAATGCACAGATTTCCAGTTACGGGGTTGCAGAAGGACCTTGAAAATCAACCGAATGGACAAGATAACAGTAGGGTTTAATCTTGACCGTTTCCGGGAGAAATTGCCCTTCCCCGGAAATTTCAAATTCCCCCGGAAATTTTGGCGTACTACATCAATTAACAACAGCCCCTACCTTACTCCCCCCGGCTTTGTCAGTCCCTCCCCCCGGAGTCCATAGTCTAGATTAAACACTGGATAGTAAACGACAGTGTCTTAGAAAGAAGCAAAACAACAACAACATGATTTCTTTACTAAAATGAATAGTAACGTCCAACTGTAACTGGTTTTAATTTATTAAACTAGAAAGATGCTCGCTTCGCTCGCGCTCGCTTCGCTCGCAGTGCAGGATAATACTAAAACCCAATCATTGAATTCATGCTGCTGAACAACGTTTCAATGACGTACATACGCCACGTAGCCAAGCTCTGACGCTGCAACGTACGCTTCGTCAAACGCTTCGCGCGGCCGTTCGATTCGCGTGGCCGTTCGCTTCGCGTGGCCGTTCGCTTCGCGAGTTGTAGGCCTACACACTATGACGCTGCAACGTACGCTTCGTCAAACGCTTCGCGTGGCCGTTCGCTTCGCGTGGCCGTTCGATTCGCGTGGCCGTTCGCTTCGCAAAGCCGTTCGCTTCGCGTCGCATTTCGCTTCGCGAAGCCTAAGATTCCAGAACGACCAATCAGAACGCTCACCCAGCCAACCAATCAGAACGCTTGAAGGTAACGAATGAGAACGTCACACAGCCAACCAATCAGAACGCTCACACAGCCAACCAATGAGAACGCTTGAAGGTAACAGACATACAGAGCAAGGATCTTAATATTATACTAAAAAATGCTCGCTTCGCTCGCACTCGCTTCTCTCTTCGCTCGCAGTGCAGGCTCGCTTCGTTCGAGGCAACGAATATTCCAACAAACAAATTAAACATCAACTGCTTACACAAATCGGGCCTAAATGTGCTCTATAAAATTAGCCTTAAGCGAAGCGTAACCGCGTCTTTCTAACGTTTATAACCGCAGAGATGTAGGCGCTATACGAAGCTCCTATTCAGCATTCGGCACTGCACAAACATGCATTTAATTTAACTAATAATCGATGAATAATTAATTCCTTTGCAAGAAACCCGGGGATAAAAATTCAGGAATCGATAGAAACGTAAGGAATTATAAAAAGGGACCTTTAAAGTTTAAAGTACTAAACGGAACATTTGAAACTCATAATGCTAATCTATAGGACATGACGTTGCACATTTGCGTCAAATTGCGGTAGATTTCCGTAGCTATGCAAAAATCTCATAATGTTAATCTATAGGGCATGACGTTGCACATTTGCATCAAATTGCGGTAAATTTCCGTAGCTATGCAAAAATCTCATAATGCTAATCTATAGGGCATGACGTTGCACATTTGCGTCAAATTGCGGTAGATTTCGGGAGGGGAAGGGGGTATATTCCGAAGGCACACAGCCAAGCTCAACCAAAGGGATGGTTGGTTGGGAGATGGATGGGGAGAGGGGGTGGAAGAGGGATGGGGAGAGGGGTGGAGGGAAGGGGTTGGGAGAGAGTTGGGAGGGAAGGGGGTTGGGAAGAGGGGTGGAGGAAGGGGTTGGGAGAGGGTTTGGGGTTGGGGGGGAGGAAGGGGGTTGGGAGAGGAGGGGATGGAAAGATGGTGGGGGAAGGGAAGGGGTGGGGAAGGGGAGGGGGTTTGTTTGAGAGAGGGATGGGGAGAGGGAAAGGGAACGGGGGTTTGAGCTGCAATTAAGACGCTTCGAACGCTCCGTTGATTAGAAAGTAATAGACAATGGTTGTCAATGGCAACAGCGTCGTGCACAGCCCAGGACAGAGGTTACGCAATTCGATTGTTACACAGTTTTGATTAAACAATAGACAATGGTTGTCAATGGCAACAGCCTCGTGCACAGCCCAGGACAGAGGTTACGCATTCGACTTCGCAACGTCGATTGGTGACCAATCAGAACGCTTGAGGGTAACAGACAAACTGGACAAACAGAGCAAGAATCTTAATATTATAAATAATTATTTTATCCAAAGAATCAAGCCACCCGAAGAGTGTAAGACTTGGCTGTCCGCGCTTTCCAGGCATTTAGGCTATGTCAGGGTTTCCCAAACATTTTGGAACCGCGACCCACTTCAGCGGTTTTGTAACGTGCCCCGACCCTAATCAATGTAATCATAGCATGTAATATTTTATTAAAAAAAGCATTGGGCCATCTTGGGAACGTTAGTTGAAACGAATCTTCTGAGTTCTCAATAAATGGCAAAACAAATGCGTCTTAAAAATCCTATGAGTGTGGCAAAATCGCTTAACCGTCGGGTATGTCGGAAGACTTCAGAGATTCCCTATTATTAGTGGAGTTTCAGAGCAAAATGGTCGGAATACGCTTTCCTTGCGTTATTGCGAAATAAGATTAATTTTTAAAAGTACTATAGGCCAGGGTTTAAACCCAAACTGTTGGAACTGTGCCACTCACCTCAGCGGCTTTGTAACATGCCGCGACCCTGCAAACTTATTGTCAACTAAAATTTGATAAAACACTAATCATTTTAATATAGGCCGTGTAGGAGTATTGCAGGCATAAGGCATAAGCCTACAAATTTCTTAAAACCTAAGCCAACTTGCAACTTTCAAGGCTTGTGACATAGTTACATGGTTAGAAAATTGCACTCTAGAATCTAATTTCGCTCTACCCCGCCACCAACTAGATTTAGCCCTGCGGCCCATTTTTGGGTCGCGACCCACGGTTTGGGAAACACTGGGCTATGCAATGATGACAGCTCCTATGAAAGTCAATGTAAAATGGACGGATATATCCGGGATCCCTAGTTAAGGGGTTAATGCCACTCACCTCACTGCCCATATTTCGGTTGATCGATTAAATACGTCTTGCTACCCAGGATAGGCTATCTGTTTGAAAATTCACAGGGAAAACGCACATTCAGTAAAGATAGAAGTCAGCGTGCCTGTGTAAACGTTTATATTAAGACAACTTTATTGACTGTTTGATGAATGTAGATATGCATTTTATTTAAACGAACTTTATAAACGCAATGTCTACACAGTAAAAGAAGATGAAAGTACCTGTGCTGTAGGGCCTAAGAATCGTTGCATACTAATTTATATTGAATAAATACAGTAAGTAAGTGTCTGAAAATGTCCAACAATAACTACCCAGACTGCATGCAACATCCGAGAACGGTGTAGCACCATTGCCAAGATTTGCAGTCCGATTTGTAATGGCATGGAGCTAAATAACAAAAGGGTTAGAATGTTATTATTCGTATAAAATGCGAAATAACTGACCTGTAAAGGGCCCCCGACCCGAGCCAAAAAAAGGTCGAAAAAAGGTCGTCAACTTTTTCGCAATGTAGTTGTCAGGTTAAAGTATACTTTACAAGTGTCCGATTAATAATTTAAATTACAATTATCTGTAGAAGAGTCGAATTCGCTGGAACACTCGTAAACACTTGTTAAATATTAAGTAAAATAATAAATCAGCGTTCGAAAGCATGTGATTGGCAACCAGAAGCATTGTCTATATATATATAGATTCTGATTATAACCGCAACACAAATGACATCAGTTGGAATCTAATTGGTGGTTGCCAAACGCAAAAGTAGGAACTGTGAGAAGCAGTCATTATTTACTACGAACGTCCTGAATATCGTCGAATTTGCTATTCAATACTATCGAATGAGTCACAATATCCCACAAAGGATAAAATAAAGGTAAAGGTTCATCAATAGGTTCAATGTCCATAGATTCCGATGCTGATCTCCGGTTTCATGGCCATCAGCCCATGGGGTGGCTAAGCCATTCATCGGCGGACGGTGACCAGTCTCTTCCGCCGAACCTACGGTCGCCTTCGCAATGTTGCCACTGCTACTCGTTTTGCCACTGCAATTAAATGAAGACTGAGTCAACTCCGGGCAGTGGCGTATAGCAATATGCTCGGGGCCCGTGGCGAATAACGGGAAGGGGGCCCTTTCCAGAGGAGACGATCTGACAAGTTTGCAAAAATGTCGACGACCTTTTTTTTGCTTGTCGATCTTTTGATCTGACAACTACGTTGCGAAAAAGTTGACGATATTTTGTCGACCTTTTTTGGCTCGGGTCGGGGGCCCTTTACAGGTCGGGGGCATTTGGCATTTGGCCACGTTGTCCATATGGCTGGTATACGCCTCTGACTCCGGGGCTCCTGCGAGTCTCGAACTCGCTTCCGTCGGCTCTACAGTCCAATGATGTCACCACACTTCTATCTCACCCAATCTACAAATAATACTTTACGTAAATAACCGTACATAGTAGTAGTAGTAGTAGTAGTAGTAGTAGTAGTATAGCTGTAGTAGTAGTAGTAGTAGTAGCAGTAGTAGTAGTAGTAGTAGTAGTAGTAGTAGCAGTAGTAGCAGTAGCAGTAGCAGTAGCAGTAGTAGTAGTAGTAGCAGTAGTAGTAGTAGCAGTAGCAGTAGTAGTAGTAGTAGTAGTAGTAGTAGTAGCAGAGACTTCTTTAGCGCCATTGTAGTAGTACATCTACATAGGGACAATAACAGCGCTGGTGCAGCACAGGCCTGCGAATCTGCGATGACGGAAAGGCGCTCGCATCTCCGGTCCAGCAGTCGCGTTCTGCTGTCCGTTGCCAATCCGTCCAAAACGGCGAAACTCGGGGAGAGATCTTTTAAGCGAGGGAATCCCGTCCTATGGAATGCATTGCCAGATGAAGTGACTAAAGTGACCTCTTCCGAACTGTTTGCAAATAAACTGAAGACGCACTTATATACTATCTCATACAAGTGCCCCCTGTAAAGTGCTCTTGACTTTGGCCTTCGCTTTGCATATTGCACTATATAAATTGTCATAATAATAATAATAATAATAATAATAATAATAATAATAATAATAATAATAATAATAATAATAATAATAATAATAATAATAATAGGCACCATAGTTGTATAGTATAATAGAGATTGTAGCAAGAAATATTTCTTGTCTTCGTACAATCACATGCACATCGATGCTTCTGGTATCCATTGTATGAGACAGCTTTTAGTAAACTGGACGGAGGACTCAAATTTAAACTCGAAAATAACGTTTGCGATTGAAACAATGACAGTGAAACTAACGGTTACAATATGTATATTGCATTTCGATCACACGAAAGAGAAGAATAGCGACGACAACGATGATCTTCATCCAACGGCGTAGGAGGATTCCCGTTTCCATTACAGATTCTCCTTCACTTTGATCGAAATATGAACCACGACGCGTGACTTACACTCGACTAGAACGTCAAACGTCAATTGATATCTAGAGAATATCCGACAACTGCTTTTGCATACGAAAGGCTTCATCGCAGGATTTGAAAGATAAAGTGCTTATTTTAACGTCAGGTCGAACTAAATGCTAATCGGGCATGAACATCGTCAGTTATCATGAATACTAATGGATCGATTAGCACGACTCCCAGGACGTAGGCCTGCATACATTTGATAGCATCTTCGATAAATTGCAACAACAGTTCGAAACGATTTTCACTTGCACCTGGAAAGATCTCTTCAGAAACTATTAAGACGGGCGGGGGACTCAATATGAGTAGAATTTGAATTGATTTTAAAGTTATAAAAAAACTAATACCTACTGCACGAACTGTTTGGCCTGCCGAGCAGTCAATTGAATCGATTACAATCAGTTCTTAACACTTTCGTTTCCATGATTTTCGGTTGCCACTGGAATCACCAAACAGCACCTCTCCTCAGAGACACGGTTCACTGGCTGCAAATTTCTAACAGCATCATCGACACGCGACACCTGCTCGCCAACCGGATTTTGAACAATCCATTCTGTCCAGATTATATCTCCACGCTCAGTGGCGTAGCCAAGGGTGGAATTTGGGGTTATAACCCTCTTGGCTGTCGACGAAAAAAATTTTTAACGTGTTTCTTTCCATGCATTTATTTCTTCTCTGATCGGTTTTGGGGTTGAACCCCCCCCCTCCCCCTTGGCTGGTTCGTTGACGAACTTTTCCTTTTTTTGCTTGTCAGGTTTGGAAAGGAAAAAAGAAAAAAGAGAAAAGACACCGATGACGCGTTTTTTGGGTTGTCAACATTTTTTCAAGTTGGTCACGACCAAAACCTAAACCTCCCTTGCGGAAATCCTGGCTACGCCACTGTCCACGCTTGTCTTCGGAACTACAGTTAATGATCGACTCTGCAGACTTCGCTCAAGTAGTCGCGTGGAGTTACTTATTCTATATCCGGCAACGACAGTGGATTTAAACCGTCAGATGTTTCTCAGTAAACTCAGATCGACCATCCTAAATAGATAGAACGTTGAATAGATCTTATTCCGGAAGTATCTGAAAACTCACTCGATTAGCATCTCGTTCAAGTGACACCTGGTTTTCACCTTCGTTATATCACGGCGCTATATAAATTCTCTTGTCGCTAACACGAATGTCACAGTCCGTTCTTCTTCTCCTTCATCATCATCATCATCATCATCATCATCATCATCATCATCTTCTTCTTCTTCTTCTTCTTCTTCTTCTTCTTCTTCTTAAGTTCTCTGCCCGGAAGCAGGTCCTGATTCCCATTTACGCCATCCTTCCCTGTCAGCAGCAGTCTTCAATCCTTTGTATCCGTCTTTAGTCAGCATCCATTGCAGTAGTGATGTAGGCCTACATGGTCTTCCTCTGCTTATCCTTCCTCCCATATGTCCCACCAGTATTGTTCTGAATAACGAGTATCCTCTTAGAATAATATGCCCAATCGAGTTCTTTTGCCTGTGTTTTATTGTTTGTATGATTGTCTTTTCCTACTTTACAATATTTAGGACCTCTTCATTGGATATATGCTGTGTCCAACTGATTATTTCCATTCGTCTCCTTATCCACATTTCAAACGCCTCTAGTTTTCTGATGTAGTCTTTTCTCATTGTCCAAGTCTCTGACCCATATAATACCACAGGGGCTGTCAATTAATTACGTCAACAATTTAGGGGAGGGGGTTTGAAAAAGTTTGACAGTTGTTGACAGGGGGAGGGGGTCAAGAGAAGTTGACGTCAACCATTTCACTTTTTACAAATAATCAAAAAATAGGAAATTTCATGGAATACTACTTATTGCAATGGAAAAAAGCATGGCAAAAAAGGTCATCACCACCACATTTTGACACTCGATGAGAAAAAAGGTTAAAAATTGTCATCACCGCCAAAAATAATAACCTTGTTATTGGGACCTGTCATTGATCTGGGGGGGGGGTCAAAAGTTTTGATGTAATTATGGGGGGAGTAAGTGAAAGTTGACAGTTGTTGACAAGGGGGGGGGGTCAAAATTGACTAAAAATTGTTGACATAATTAATGGACAGCCCCACACTCCATATCAGTGTTTTAATCATTCTCTTCTTTAGCCCTTTATCTAGACTTTGAGCACATCATGGACCAGTTCGCATCAGTAAAAGCAGGAAAAGTGCATCTGTAGCTTTAATCTCGTGTCAATAAAATGTCAATTTTTAAAATTACAGATTTGTTGACCTGTTAATTCAATTTTCTGACCCCTTGCCACAAGAGCCAAATACCCTAGGCACGCCACTGCTTCTATTACCCTTGAGCGTTAGAAATGGCGCTATAGAAGTGCATAATTATTATTAATTAGCGGTCATTCGAAACCGAAGCACGTTTCGGCATGCTTTCAGCCAAAGCTTATATATATATATATATATATATATATATATATATATATATATATATATAAGGCTTTGGTTCCGGTCACGATTTTTTAATCAACTATTGGACCAACGGCTCATATTAATAGAAGTTCTTTTTTTATTAATATAATACTTCATGTCGATACAATTGTCATAATTAATTACAGAGCGCGGGGAGGGTGGAGGTGAGGGAGGTGGTTCGCCAAAGGAACCTCTGGTCCGCTATAGATTTGATTGGAAATCTATTTCGCCGTCGTCGTCGATCCGACGTCTGGACCGTTTCACTGTCTCGAGAACTTTCGTCCACTTGAGACGGAGAATTTACGAGAGGAAAACGCTCGGAACGGGAGGAGAGACCGAGACCGAGACCGAGAGAGAGTTTACGAGGGTCCGAGTCAGGCGAGTATACTCGAGATTTACAAGAGGACCCGATTAATCGTCGACAGTCGAAAGTATCGAATATTAACGAAAGATGGGGGCAGGGATATTTCTAGGATTGTGAATTTGGGGGGTGTCGACCTCAAATTGGAAGGGGGGTGTCCGGAGCTAATTAGTATACATTTTGTATGCATGCCATTGTCACATTATCAAATTTTTGGGGTGTCGACCTCAAATTGGGGATGGGTGGGTGTTGGGGTGCTAGGGGGTGTAAAAATATCCCTGATCGGGGGTTTAGAAATTCAGAATGTAACAAAATCTTCCATGCATATATATAGGCCTATTGTATATATTTATATATATATATATACTGTATAATAGTGTATATATACTGTATATAATATATATATATATATATATATATATATAGGTAGAACCATACATACATACTACATACATATATACACATATATATACATACATATAGATAATAGATATGTATGTATATATATATAGGCCTATTGGTATAACTTACATACATGCATGCATACATACATACAACATACGTGGGCCTTTGAATCGTGTTTATGTAGCGCGCATGTGTAGGAGTGGATGGAGCGGCCGTTGGGTGACCGTGTCTTGGCTGTGCCCTGTCTTCTGCCATTTCAGCGTCAGAAGGCGTCCTGCTAAGTCGCCTCTTCACGAGAAACTGAAAGACGATCGAGATATTTCAACTTTCTTGATCTCAAACGAAAAGAAAAAAACGCAAAAGAAGAGTTTGTCCTGACGACGACGACGACGACGACGACTATGAACCTATCCATGACGAAGCCCGTGAAATTATGGATAACTGGTACGGTTATTATTTAAATAGTTTCTACATAATTATTATTAAACGACATTATCTAAAGCTGATATCTATCTATCTATCTATCTATCTATCTGTACTCATTGACGTGTCAACGTTGTCAAAAGCGCTTTTGACTTCAGTCTTCGTTGTTAGGGACCGTCACGCAAGAAATCGTAAAAGTCTGAGAATCGCTGATGTAGGCCTAACGAATCCAGTGATGTCCATGGGTCCATTTTTTAGAACCCAATCCAACCCAACCCATCAAATCTCCAACCCAGCTCATGCTTACCGGTAATCTCTGATTGAATTAGCTATAGCCAACGGTAACGGTGGGAGTCATTCATGCCGGGTCATTCAATTCAAAGGGCCAGAGGTTGGAACGTTGCGGCTATATATGGAGAAAATGATTAATTAAAGAGAAATGATTTGAATTTAGAAAGAAAACTTGAGGAGATGTTGAAAGAATGGAAAGAAATAATTTCCTTCCATTCTTGCAGCATCTCCTTAATTATTATGACTCAGAATTTTTTATTTGATCATGGTGTAGATAGCGGAGGGATACAACGCATACAATTTAGTGTTGCTCTGCAGAATTATATCCCGCATTCAGCCATAAACGGTTTCCTTTCAAAGTCCAAAGTACAGAGGCGGCGCCTATAGAGAAAAACAGGGTAGGTGTAGGTCGCATTAGTCAAAAAAAACAATTACTATGTTGACCGTCACGATGAGTGACGTTTTTGCTCGTGGTGGAGATTTGTCTCCTCCGAGTAGAAAAATAAGAAGCGCTATACAAATGTTTCATTAAATTGCCTTTGCTTCGTTTTCTGAGCAGATAAAATGGTTCGTGAACGCACTCCAAAGGCCGGAAGTTTCGAAATTTGTACGGAATATTTCTTCCCGAGAAAAACACAAATCAATTGTCGCGAATAAAAAGGGACAAGCGTGGTTATTACATGCAAGGCGAGGAGACCACTGTGGCCCCTCAGAAACGGGCCACGGCGAATATTGCTTACTTACTTACTTAGCATGATTTAAAGTGGCTTTGGAGGCATTACTCATGCCTGTGTGAAAGCCACTATAGTAGCGCTAACGGGGTTTGAACCCGCTCCGTCAGCCTGCCGCTCCGACGCGCAACCCACTCTACCATATTGCTGGACCGATATTTTGGAGAGCTAATTTTTAACGACTGTAAATCATAACAGACCCGGAATTTATAGACAACTTTGGCAAGGTACAGTATTCGACGAATTTGACAATGCTAATAGCAGGGCCGTCATTTCATTGTTTGCTACATACGATACTATATAGTACACACCAGTGGTTGTAATAAAATTCTAAAAACAATTGAGAACACAATGGATTTAAAAACACAAAAATTCGCGAAACATTTTTCCCTAAAAATCAGTGGGGGTCAACGCCCCATTGCGCCCCCAAATGACGTCATTGGCTAAACGTTCCTCTAAAATGGCACAGAGTTCATAAGGCTGATCGATATCGTACGTGAACTTGATTGGCGAAAGAAATAAACCATTGATGGCATAAAGTCCCGTTTCAACGCCGATGGCGTCTATCATTTCAGGCGATCAAGTTTACCAACAATGATGGCCGTCGGGCGATAGGTGGTCAAACATAACATGGCCACGCGAATTTTACGACTTCTACAGAAATTCCGTTGCTTTTAATGTAGGCTCTTCGAAAGAAAATTGCTTCCATAAAGCTCTTACCATCTGTTTACCGTAGATAGGATAGATTTTAACGTTCAGAAAGCAATTTTATGCGAGTTTTGGTGCGAACGTTTATCGCGGTCTATTCGGACGACGAAGTAGTTATGCATATGCATGAGGTCCCGATGCATCTTGGGATTGCTGTTACCAGAAACCAGGTTAGCTTGTCGTTTACGACTATTGCTTTTGTAAAATGAACTGAGTCTAAGGATAACTCTATGGAAGATGTAATTTATGGACGATGTCTCGGGGTTCGAGATTTGTGATTTACTTTAAGGGTGGTCCGTGCTTTGTGACAGATTGTTACAAGGGAGGGGTAAACCCGGTAAAAAATAGAGTGACGTATTTTATCGACGGCCCCTAACTGTGAACTTGGCCGCAGAAATTTGTGTAAAATTGGCCAGTTAAACAGAAGAAAACAATTTGATAGTTTAGGGTGAAAAAAACACAAGAGCCCAATGAAGTTCTCAAAGAATTCGCCAGAAATAAGCAGGAGTGAATATTCACTCAGCCGCCCCTTTTCAAACCCTTTCCACTCTCTAGTTCCTAAATGGTATCTATGCAACTACTAAACGACGGAACTGGCTATCATAAGGCTATCATACGGGTATCACAAAGGTATCCGGGACTAAATAGAAACTAGTTCAACTCACGAGTATCATTTTCGAACTGGCACGTCGGAACGAATTTATAACAGGAGGTGCAGTTTTTAAAAGCTAAAAGTCCTGTCAAGGAAAAAGGTCACCACCTTCATCTTCTTTTAAAAGTCTGGACAAGCGAAAAAGGTAGTCGCCCTTCCTATATCCTCTATCTTCTTTTAAAAATCCTGACAGGCAAAAAAGTCTCATTCAGTGTTTATTCTAGGCCTTCTCTGGGGGGTTTTCCCCCAAAGTTTTAAAATCCCTCCAAATTTTTTATATGTTGGCTGAGGGGATGGAAATTCCCCCTCCAAAAGTGTGGAGACTCAGACCTTGTACTTCTAACATTTCAAAATCCCCCCAATGTCAAGGTGGGTAGAATAAACACTGGTCTCATCTTCCAGGGAGTGTGGCGCATCCCTAATTTTTTCCAGGGGGTGCAGCTGCACTCCTGCACCTTTACATCCTATGGGCCTGTTTTCGAATGTTATGATGTTCTAGTGTACACAAAATTTAGCCTGTGTTATTTAATACTGTTCGCCATCATAAATTAGACAACTCGAATGCTGGCATTCAAAAGATCTGCTGCAATTGGGCAAATTTTCAATTACACCGATCTTCAGAAATCCAGTTAGCTATGCGTTGTAAATACACGTAGGGACAGAGATTGTTTTAAGTCTCATCCGGCGATAATTGAATTGTCCATCGGTTGATGCGTGAGTTTCACGGCAGAGAACTCTTTTCATGTGAGACCAGGAGCACTCGACCTTGATCCGGTCGGTTTACGTCGGGCAAATCTTGAAATCCGAGTCGTCGGGTACATGGGTCCTTTGTCACGCCATTCGACGTCGTACGATTCGTGCCCCCGTGCACGTCGGAACTGTTTATATAGCGCCACTCTGGAGACCAGTCTCACAATCTTGTTTGCCTTCTGGCAAGTGATTGATTTGATGAATCCGAGAGACGCGTTTGAACTATTTATGATCTTTCCTTTAGAACTCGAGGGCATCCAATTTACGCCCTTTTTCACAATCAAACAACTTCATCTAAAAACATTAATGACGTAAAAGGCGTTCCATAATTACGTCATTCGATTGACGCTAGTACTACTGCTGCTGCTGCTGCTGCTGTTACTACTACTACTACTACTACTACTACTACTACTACTACTACTACTACTACTACTACTACTACTACTACTACTTATTTAAGACCGTATAATTTAGCTGTTTGACTGTAAAGCGTTTTTGTCTTACTCTTTGGCCTTCGTGATGTTTACGGCGCTCTATACATCGTCCTGTATAGATAGATACTAGATAGATAGATATTATTATTATCATCATCATCGTCGTCATCATAATCATCATCATCATCATCATCATCATTAGGTATATTTAAGGTTTTATGGACGGTCCTTTTCCTTTCATCCATCATTCCATCTTTCAATTCGCCAGCTTTCACCTCATGCCATTCTTCCCTCATTCAGATCTGACGAAATATATCGAGGATACCAATAAATGACAGAGGTGTCAAATACGATCCCCAGTCCAATGTGAGCGGGCAAGCAGAACTCGCTGCAAATGGAAATTGATGTGGAGCCATTTATTAATATCCCCCTATCGGTTCCCGTAACTGTCGCAGACAATTAGCATAGACGTGATCGCACG
The DNA here is from genome assembly GCA_018105865.1 of Metaphire vulgaris. Lineage (NCBI taxonomy): Eukaryota > Metazoa > Annelida > Clitellata > Crassiclitellata > Megascolecidae > Metaphire > Metaphire vulgaris. The sequence goes on along the minus strand of CM030860.1, from coordinate 2,405,350 downwards.
AGACACGATTGGCAATCGAGACTCAGCAGGAGAATCCGTAGGAAGGCTCGGAACAGTTAATCTAGGCATACTGGACGAACTCTATGTTCCCTTTCGGTAGATTTAAGCTTGTACGTCTTTGCGTATTGAATGAATTTTCTCGCCTTGGTAATTAACTTTAAGTGCATATTCTTAGCGTCGAAACCGTCTGGCCGAGTACGGGTCGCAAGATCGAGCGAAGTGGAAATGTTTCGTATCTAACTATTGCCGCCAGGCAGGCAGAAAGCGAAGATGATGATGATGATGATGATGATGATGATAATGATGATGATGCTGATGATGATGATGATAATGATGATGATGATGATTACGGGTTGCATTGACGCTGACAAATTCTGATTCGACTAAAACGAAACTTTCGCGTAATCTGACGTCATCCAATCGTCAACTTCTATAGCGCCTTTTCGTAGCACACACTAGACTCGTATCAAAAGCGAAATTACGCAGATGAGATGGTCCGTGGTGTCCTACGATCAGAACGCAATAGAAAGCCATATTAAAGAATATGAAGTTATTTTCTGCCTGGCTTTTGCTCTTCGGTGAATCTAAATAAGCCACAACTGGTCCAAACGCATAACTTCGTAAGCCTCGTGGATTTTGAGTCTTCAGAGCGGAGAGAAAGGGTTGGACCCGTCCTGAGTGCCAGAGGAATGACCGTTTGTCTACTCGGCGTCATTCCATTATCACGTCTTGAGGAATTTTTGTTGGACCGAGTTGAACGAAGTTATGGGAATCGATGTCTTTTGCACTTTCGCTGTTCGTTCGACAACGAGCAGGGAACCAGTCAATTACCGAACTCCCGTTGCAGCGTGGTACCAGCGCGTCAGGGACCATCCTAGGTGGGAGGGTTGAGAGAGAGAGAGAGAGAGAGAGAGAGAGAGAGAGTGAAAATCGAGTGAAACGACGAAAGAAGTTAGCAAAGAACGACAGCGCGTTTGAATTTACTCGAATGCGTGCGGTATTCCCTTCATCGCCGACGACGAACAATTCAATAAGTGGGTCGAGACCGGGACAAAAACACCGGGTAGAAAGATGAAATTTTCTAGTCATCGGAGTATATTCACACAGAAAGATCTTTCGCGAACTTCGCAAAACGCGTTATCGTTCAAACAGAAAACCCGCTTCGACATACCCCGCCCCCAACTCCTATCCCCCACTCGGCTCTTCTCTTCCCGCATTTGTGGTTCCATCCCTCAATTTTCTGCTCCCAGTCAGTCTCGTCCAGATCTCCATTTCCACCCACTCCATCCTAGATCTTCCTTTTCTCCTTTATTTGGTTGTTCTTTCTATCGCCTCCTCATCATCATCATCGTTATGCTTTGAAACAGACTTAGTGCACCATCACCCAAAGGGTAGACTGTTGATTGAAATGTTTTTGATTGAAAAACGAAGCAATTTAAATTAACAAGAAAGATCACTCAAGCAGTCTTTGTGCGTGTACCGACACGTGACTGCTTTGCCTACCATGGTAATTTTAGAATCATCATAATCATCGTCGTCGTCATCATCATAACCATCATCACCACCACCACCATCATCATAATCTTCCTCATCATAATCATCCCCATCATCATCATAATCTTCGTCATCATCATCATCACCACCCCCATCATCATCATAATCTTTGTCATCATCATCATCATCATCACCACCACCATCATCATCATAATCTTTGTCATCATCATCATCACCATCACCACCACCATCATCATGATCACCATCATCGGCGTCGTCGTCGTCGTCATCATCATCATCATCATCATCATTACCATCGCTCGTTGATACTCGATGTTATCTTTAGAGTTTCCGGTCGTTGTTGCGTGTTTTTAACGCAGAGTGGTTTAATCCTTTGAACACCATTCTCTTCCTTGTTTGACCGGTAGATATCTCTGATATCCTATCCAAGATCCGCCTTCTTTGTTGGTTCTGTCGTCAGGTTTCGTCAGCGGCTTGTTTAGTCTTTGAAGTCTACGCCTCGTCCGACAGAGCGAGTTGAATGCTACGGCCCCCTACCCTACCCCCAGTGGCGTAGCTAGGATTTTTAGGCCGTAATGCAAAAATTATTAATGGGCCCCTTCAACTTAAAAAGTCACAACATGACGAACAGTGCACTAAGGTTTAAAAAATGTTAACACTTAAAAATAACGCATCGTCTGTCACCGGATTCCGGAAACTGAAAACTGTAAACTGGCTTTGTTTTTGTAGCGCTGTCATATTTAATACCTACCAAATTTATCTGATTAAGACTGATTTTTAATGTACTTTAATTATTTACTTTTGTTATCATTTACTTTCTTTTTTACATCGGTGGTCAAAAAAGGGCCCCAGTTCTTCTGGGCCTAGCTAATGCCTTGCTTATTCTTGCTATATGATAGCTACGCCTCTGCCTACCCCTACCTCAGCGAGGTAGGCCCTGAGCAGGTCTTGTTTAGAAGGACGCATTGTTCTAACAAATTTCTGATAAGTAAGAAGACTGAAATGGAACAGAACTAGCACATAAATGTCTAACCTGAAAATTTTAGCCTCTTGTGCGAATCGAACCCATGGCCTCAACATTTCCGTCGTCAGTATCAGCGCTGTTTCCAAAGTTGACACAATCGGGTTACACAGGGTTAATTCTAGGATTATCAATTGGGGAGAGGGGGTGTTTGTATATTCTGGGGGTGCCCTCCCTCCCTCCCCTTATGGCGATCGAACGTATCTTAGCTGCATCAAAATTAGGGGTGTTACTTTTAGATTGGAAGGGGGTGTTTCGGAGTGTTAGGGTAGTGTTTATTCTAGCCACCTTGACATTGGGGGGAGTTTGAAATGTTTGGGGACAAGATTTGTCTCTCCACGCTTTGGGGATTTCCATTCCCCAAGCCAACAGATACAAATTTGGGGGATTTTAAAACTTGGGGGGGGGGGAATTCTTCCCCCAAAACAGGCCTAGAATAAACACTGGTGTTAGGGGGTGTAAAAATATATCTGGGGTAGCAGGAGAACGTTTGAAAGATATGCAGTTGAAGCAGTGAGGGAAACTGTCTCAACCGATTTCAAATGACGACTCAGCAATTTTCAACTTCAAAGACATGAGTCATAGAGCTCGTGCGAGCGCTGCACAAATGACTCATCAAACATTCATACGTCACATCTGCTCATCCGTACATCTGCTCAAGAAAACGCCAATTACAGTATAGCTCCGTATAATGCATTGTATAGTATAGCCGTATACTTTAGATCTGTATAATGACATGCATTGGATTTGTGAAACTCTACGCTTTCAATTATGCCGATGCTCCATTCAGACTGACATCTGCTGCGGGATTTGAGCGCAACAGATTAGAAATTTATAGGGGGAAACAGGGAGTGCAATTGTCGTATTGCATATTTTGGACACTCGGTAATGAATCAGGCCCTCCGAGAGAAATTCCGGGCCCCTGTGCAGAATGGCCGACGGGCCCTTGAGAAGTAATAATAATTTATTGACGACCTTTTTTTTGCTCGTCAGCCGTTTAGAAGTGTTGACGACCTTTTTTTGCTTGTCGGCTGTCCCGGGCCCCCTTGTGCTCGCCGGGCCCCTCTGCTGAACTGACATTTTAACCATTCTTTAGTGTTATTATTCATTTTATTGTTAATTATACATATTCATCATCGGCCCGGGCCCCCTCCAGACCACCGGGCCCCTGTGCAGTTGCCCCCCTGCCCCCATCTCGGAGGGCCTGTAATGAATCACAATAATTATTATAGTGTGTCCCGGGTGCTCAGGGTTACTTTAATATTACAGTTCCTTCCCAGAGACCCAGGGTTTAATCTAGGCCGTTTCCGGAGGGAAAATTGTCCTTTTCCCTCCAGGAAATTTCAAATTCCCCCAGGGAAATTTTGACATACTACATCAACTAACAGCAGCCCCCTAGCAGAATTCCCCCGGGCTTTGTCAGTTCCCCCTGTCTTTTTCAGTTCACCCCCCGGAGTCCAGGAGTCAATATTAAACATTGCAGAGACCCCGCTTGGGGTGGGGCTCACGACGCTCCCAAAGCTCTCTCCAGCAGTTGGAACTTGAAATGTCTCTCTGTAGGAACCTTGGAACTCTCCAATTCAGGATACATAAATTCTCAATAGTCCACTTCCTGACATGAACTCTACTGTACAAAACATGTTCGCTGTGCGAAAAATCGATGCCCTTTACAGACAGACAGACAGACAGACAGACAGACAGACAGACAGACAGACAGACAGACAGACAGACAGACAGACAGACAGACAAACAGACGGACAGACAGACAGACAGACAGACAGACAGACAGAAAGACATATATCCATTGTAGATATAGATAGATCGATATCTGATTATCCGCGGTGTCTCTATTCTAACTTGTATAGCGCTAGTTTTTCGAGTCAGGCTCTCTTTGTTTTGGGGTCTAAGTGTCTCCGAGATTTAATCGCTCATTTTCACCTTCATTCAAACCTGACAGGTGACCTGTACACCTGTATGAGCGAAAATACGAGCTGCAACTGACTCCTTTCTTCTTTTTCCGACTGACTCCGAAAGAGACGCCGTTCTTAAACGACACCAGATTTTCTTTCGACGCTTTCTTGGCATGTCTGTCGTCAACTGACTCGATGATATTACGGAAAGACAAAAGGACAGAAAGACATACAGACAAACGTAAAGACAGGCATAAAGACAGACAGACAGGCGGATAGACGGACAGAAAGACAGACAGACAAACAAACAGGTTAAGGCGTAAACAGACAGAAAGACAGACAGGTAAACAGACAAACAGTTAGACAGATGGAAAGACAGACAGACGGAAAGAAAAACAAACAAACAGAAAGACAGACAGGTAGACAGACAAACAGGTAAGCAGACAAACATTTAGACAGACAGACACAAAGAGAGATTTCGATATAAACCAGCGGTTCTCAACCTTTATAGTGCCGCGACCCTTTTAATTCAATTCCCCATTATGTGGCGACCTCCCAACGGTAAAATTATTTTAGTTCACAATGTAAGCTGCTAAAAATAATAATGCTACGACAATAAAAATGTTCGAAATCGTTATTATTTAATTGTCTCCATGTCTATCCTCAAAAGACAATGATAGTAAGACAACTAGTACGTCGTAACTACCACTGAGGAAATTTTGTACAATAACAGGAAAAGAGACAACCCCATATTTCTGATGGTCTCGGGCGACCCCTGGCAAATCGTCATTCGACCCCCCTGGGGGTCGCGACCCACAGGTTGAGAACCGCTGATATAAACGGATAGATACCTGGGGGCGGAAGATGGCAGAGTGGTTTACGTGCTGGAGCGTCAGGCTGACGGAGCGGGTTCAAGCCCCGTTAGTTGGCTTTCACACAGGCAGTAATGCCTCATAAGCCACTTTAAATCATGCTAAGTATACAGTTAAGTTATACGTGATTATCGACGGTACCTCAATTCTGCATAATGACAGCATTGGTGGACGAGGCCACTGTCTCAGATGCTCCGATAACAAAAGTATCTGTTGCGTTATAAATAAGAAACGGTCAGTCGCAATGTCTAAGCCCACGGCTGGACGTGAACAGGCCTACAGTAGGCTACTGAATCTAGGAAAAATTCCAGTCAGCCCTGTTAAAGCCGAGGAATTATTACTGGACATCACAGGGAGGTGGGTGGCGTAGCCAGGATTTCCGGAAGGGCGAGGTTTGTTTCTTTCGTTGGTTTTGAATGTGACCAATTTCCGAAAAATCTTGACAAGCAAAAAAGCGGTTGTCACCACTTAAACCATTACAGTCTATAGCCAATGGGGGAGGGGGTTTGACCTCCAAAATCGCGAGCCAAAATCAAAAATGCGTGGAAACTCATACAAATATTTTTACGGAAGCCAACGGTGGCTGGACGGGGGGGGGTTAACCGCTAAAACCCCCTTGGCTACGCCACTGTTACAGGGTGGACCAAGAAAACCGACACCGTCCTGTTCACCGTAAACATGCTCGCCAATCCCTGGGTGGTCAAAATGCATGCAATCCGGTTCGCTTAAGCGCTATTACAGATCCCGACTGTAGCAATTAAAGTTGTCATTCATTCATTCATTCATTCATTCATTCATTCATTCATTCGTGGACAATTTCTATAGCGCAGTAACAAGGCTGAGGCCCAAAACAAAAGCGCTTTAACACCTCAACTATATGAATCTATCTTAACTTTCGAATCGTTTGCTTGTAGTGGCGCTGTGCTTTGGAGCCCTGTCCGCTGCCCTTGAGGCCAGATCCACCTCCAGTCCTCCAGAGGTCATCGGGGACCAGAGGTCATCACCGGTCGCCGATCACTCCAGGTTCTACGGCGGTCTCTTCTACCCTCACGACGAGCGCCCCTCGGCGGCGGCGGCGGCGGCGGGGGCAAGAGACGGACTCCACGGCCCCCCAGGAGAGGAAGACGATTCCATCTACCTGGACCAGGAGGCTCCTCGAGAAGATGGACTGGCCGTGGACGAGGAGCAGGAGGAGGAGGAGGAGGCTAGAGACGGGCTGGCGGCAGTGGAGCAACCGAAGCGCTCGATGGGGATGCTGAGGCTCGGACGACGGACGCTCGACAAGAGACCGCGCTCGATGGCGGCGCTGCGACTGGGGCGCCGGACGGCCTCCTTCGAGGAGGAGGCGACGGGGAACAAGCGATCGATGGGAATGCTGAGGCTCGGCAGAAGGGCTCCGGCGACCGGTGACTTCGACGGGGAAGAAGAAGACGAAGAGAGGAAGCGGTCGATGGGGATGCTCCGTCTCGGACGATCGCAGGAGGGCCTACGGCGCCGTTCCTCCCTCGGTCGGTGAAGAGCAGAGGGTGACGACGGCGTGACGGACGGTGATCCGGGTCGGAGAATGACGAAGGAGTGTCTCCACGTCTTACGTCAATCGAAGGAACTCAAAACGATCATATCTTATCATCACACTACGTAACAGCTATCAATCGAATTAGGAACGTGTAGGCCAGTGTCTCTTATGCGCTATATAAATTCGTAATTCTGTTATATGTGAAAACGCACGTTTGCCGTATATAGGACTGTTGAACCGTTAGAAAGGCGTTGTGTTAACGATGTTCTGTGAATCTATTAAACAAATTAGTGCGCTATAGAAGCGATCACGGATAGTGGAATTTTTAACACGAGTGATTCCCGGCAACTTGCGATCGTGTATAGACTCGCCAGGATTTCGGCTTTCTTTTCGCAATAATTGTTGGAGTCCTATATCGCTGTGAACCAATAACACCCGCACCCATTTTATTTCGGCTATAACTTTGTCAAATTTTGACCACCAATCTTGCTGAAACTCGGCAAAAATGTGGCGTTGGCTATACAACATGTCGCCATATTGGAAAAGAAAACTTTGCAAGCAACTTACGGGCGTTCAAAGTGTCAGAATTCTCCCGCGCTTTCAAGGCATCTCGTCTGCCTGACATATAATCTCAAGACCGGACAACTCGCTCCATAATTGTAAAGCTCACAGTCTGCCCTTACGGATCGAGAAGGTGTACAAATGTACATGTTTATCTCGGTTGTGTGCATTTAGAGGGGAGGAAACAGTCTCTCTGGTGGCGAACGACCATGTTGGGACAACATGACTTCTCATAATTATACCGCTTGAATACCGTATAGAGCTGGTCGATCGAGTGATTTTCTCAACCAAGACAGTAGTTAGACAGAAAGTGTGATCTTCGCAGGTTTCTGCTTCATTTTCTATAATTAGCCATTCAGAATACAGGTTTTAAAACACAAGATGGCGGCCGACAGGAAGTCACGTGTGGCTCAATTTAACGAGAGATGAAAGCAAAGGTCAGAAGGTGACAGTTAACACAAAGCGGAACATCAGATAAAAAATAGATAGATAGATAGATAGATAGATACATGTAGATATATAGATAGATACATGTAGATATATATATAGATAGATAGATAGATAGATAGATAGATAGATAGATAGATAGATAGATAGATAGATAGATAGATAGATAGATAGATAGATAGATAGATAGATAGATAGATAGATAGATAGATAGATAGATAGATAGATAGATAGATAGATAGAGATAGATAGATAGATAGATAGATAGATAGATAGATAGATAGATAGATAGATAGATAGATAGATAGATAGATAGATAGATAGATAGATAGATAGATAGATAGATAGATAGATAGATAGATAGATAGATAGATAGATAGATAGATAGATAAATAGATAGACTGCAGAGAGGGCACGGAAAGCGTCGATGCGCCCCTCCCCCTTGCACCCGCCTCCCCCACCCCCACCCCCAATCCGAAATTCTGGCTGCACCACTGGAAGTGTTCCACTGCACCTCCACAGACCAGAACTAAACAACGGGACGTGGATCAGAGAACGGAAAAACCATCTGGTTCTACGGCCGGGGAGAGACCATGCAGACGCATAGACGATTAACTAACTGTCTGAATTATTGAAGCGCGCACGTCGAGACGGACGGCTTTAACGTCTTCTCGGCGTACGTTGGAAATCCCTTCAGAAGATAATACGAGATACTGTCGTCCGTCGATGCATTATTGATGGGCGGAAGTCCGTGTACGGAAAGGGGGATCCGGAGAAAAACCGTCTCTTGTGTGTTTGCCTTCTGATTGTCCATCGGCGACGACCCCTTTTATCGCATAATTCTGTTATCTCTGTTATATAGTCGACAATCTTGCGATGGTAATCGTGCATCATGGATGATCTTGCCTTTGGTTTTAGTGTTTTACAAATCTTCCTACTTTTGACGGTGATCATCTCGCCGACAGTGGAGGGGTAGCATCTTCTTATCCGGTTCATTCGATTTTCCTAAATGCCAGAATAATATAGAGAAACACCAGAAACAAGCAAGCGATTTTTATATAATGGATTTCCGTCTTGCTCTCACCCAAGTGGAAGCAGGTAGATTAGCTCATCCTTTTTCCTTTCAGTTTTAGATTATTTGTCAGTGATGCCCTTTTCATTATCCAAGACTTGTGCTGGTTCGGTGTTGAATAAATACTTTCTTCAAATCCCCAAAATGTTTAAAAGAACAGAAACGAATTTTAAAGATTGAACTTGTAGAATGTTGCGTCGCATTGCTTATGTAGCCTACTAGGGAGGCCATGTTGTGTATGAAAGTCAGTTGAGGCCTGTCACTATTCGCTGCGCTTGCGACAGTGGCGTAGCCAGGATTTTCGGAAGGGGGGATTTTGTCATGACCAACTTCCAAATATCTTGACGAGCAAAAAAGGTCACCCTCATCTTTCCTCTTTATTTTGGTTGGCAGCCAAGGGAGGTTTTAACCCCCCAAACGACGTCCGAAAATAAAAAAGGCATGGGAACAAATACAATTTTTTCGGCGTCATCCAAGGGGTTTTAACTCCCAGCCACCCCCTTGGCTACGCCACTGGCTTGCGAAGTCAATTTAATATCGTGAAGATGGAAAATTGGTCGACCTGAGAGAAAGAGAGCTTAATATAATAAATTGACAAAAATTGATTTTCACATAAACGTTTTCTGAAACAATATGTATTCAGTGCACAGACTTTCGAATCTATTTATTGTTTTCAATTGTTACTGCCTTTAGGTCCAACCTGTTCCTTAAATTCACTACTCTAGCACAAGAAAGTACATTTGCTTCTAAGGATTTTCGCTTTTACCACATGCAGTGGCGGTTCCACGTGGTGGATGAGTGGGGATGCACCCCACCCCGGACTATTTTTGCTTGTGAAACCATTTTTGGGGGGTAAAAGTCTAGTAAAACTACGGGGAAGAACGGCGGATGACATTATTTGCTTGGCATTTCAACCTTTTTTCCGGTAAAAGTGTATTAAAATTAGGGGTAAAATTCCCTTTTGTCAGCCTTTTTCGGCAAAGTTTATTGATTTTTTTTCTTTCTGTTTTGATCCGCCCGCCAACTTCCTATGAATTCATTTCATCCCCCACCAAGGAATCCTAGAACCGCCACCAGTGACGTAAACCTGACGTCAACATTAGGGAGATAGAATCGTCGATAAATTCAGGTCAGACACTTTTTGTCATACTTATATTTTTCGCTGGCCAAATACCCATGATGAGCAAAAAAGGTCACCCGTAATGAGTGATTTTACCATAAGGCACAAAACATTGGGGGGATAATTGATACTCTGTCCCCGTCTTACTAATTATTGGGGGGTGGGGGGCGTCCCCCGTGTTTTACGTCCTTGACCGCCACTGACTAAATGCATCTTTCCGTTTTCCTTGGCACTCAAAATGCTCCGACATCTTCTGCCGTGTATTTTACGGATCGTAAATCTTCGCGGGTGGTGTTTTCCGATCATCATCTTCGCCTCGCCTTCTGTCAGCCGACACCCACCTTGCGCTTATCTCCCTCCGACCAGCTTCGGGCTGACGGAGCCCGGCGCCTCCGTGCCCTACCCTCCCGTCGTCTGTCCATCTTCCCCGCGGCTCTTAGCAGCCCGTCTTTCCCATAACGCGGGGCACGTCGTCCGAGACGGCCCAGCGTATCCATCAGAGCCCCTCGGGTCATCGGATCGCCGGCGCCCAAACACGTTCGGAAGTCAGAGAAATGAAAACAATTACGCCGACTTAATAGGCACGGAAACCGCCGCAGTCCTAATACTTCGGATGACACGGTCGTAAAGAGAAGAATACATGTCTCGAATACGGTTCCTGGCAGTGGCGGCTCCACCGGGGAGGCCAGGGGGGCCCGTGCCCCCCCTATTGAGAGCCTGGCCCCTCCAGTGGCCCCCCAGTTGGGACCCTATACTTAATGCTACATACATTAAACAACAAATGGTTGGCCCCCATGATTAGAAGTTGCCACCCCAACGCCCCCCCCCCACTTGCCAAATCCTAGAGCCGCCACTGGTTCCTGGTAGACACGCCGTGGCCCCCGTTTGTCCTTCCTGTTCGCTGGTGGAGGGCGGGCAGTGTTTATTCTAGCGACCTTGACATTGGAGGGGAGGAGTTTGAAATGTTTGGGAGTGCGGGGGGGAGAAGGTTTGTCTCTCCAAAAAACCTTGACAAGCAAAAAAGGTCGCCCTTATATTTTTTCCCTCTTCGCATGTGTTGACAAGGAAAAAAGGTCATCTTCTTTATATTTTTTATCCTTCTCCAATGCTCTCACGGGCAAAAAATGATCAATGTTCATCATCCTTCTCTGGGGGAGGGGTGGAATTCCCCCTTCCCAGAGAAGGCTTAGAATAAACAGTGGAGGGCGGGGAAATTCTAGGGGTAGTAATGTCTGCGTTGATGAACGAGCAACAGAATTAGTGCGAATGACCAGCGCCACAGTGCAGCACATTCCACAGCGGCAGCACACGGAATTCTGAGGCGAGAGGCAATGAATCAGACTGATCTTAATCTTGTAGCGCCACTCGACGACCTACTTCCGCTGAGTAGTTAAGTACGCAGAACAACGAAGCTGGTAGGGACTTCCCAGAGAAATCAAACTCAGGTCAACGTACCCGAGAAAGAACTGCTTAAACAAAAACACATTAATTTTTGAAAAATAGTAAGAAACACTCAGAGAAACAACGAAAATCTCTCTCTAGGGGCTGTCCATTAATTACGTCAACAATTTTTTTGGCAATTTTTTTACCCCATCCCGTTGTCAACAACTGTCAAACCTTCAGTGACCGCCTATAATTATGTCAAAAACTTTTGACCCCTAAGATCAATTGCGGGTCCCTCTGAAAAGTTTAGGTTATTATTTTTTGGCGGTGATGATCGTTTTTCCTATTTTTACTCATCGAGTGCCAAATGTGGTGGCGATGACCTTTCCTTTTTTGCTTGTCAGGCTTTTTTCCGTTGCAACAATTAGTATTATATAAAATTTCCTGTTTTGATTATTGACAAAAATGAAATTGTTGACGACAACTTCTCTTCAACCACCCTACCTCCTTTCAACAACTGTCAAGCTTTCTCAAACCCATTCTCCTATTTTGTTGACGTAATTAATGGACGGCCCCTAGTTGTTACTGTCTGAAAATCGGGGAAGTTTTAGCGCATGATTTCGATAGGTATCAAAGAGATGATGAGCTTGCTATGACATTCCATTTTTATATATCTCGTAACATCGTTATTCATCGTTACGATCATTCCGCATTACTATTTACGAGGTTAGATCTCTTATTGAGGTTGAACGAGAATAATGGAGCGGCGCAGGAATCGTTTTAGAATGTGATAGATGTATTCTCGGGTTTCCTCATCTGATTTCAGCTCAGCTGCGTTCGTGCCGTCGGCCATTATCGTCAGTTTTGGCCGTTTATTTTATTACGGGTTGAAAATATGAATATTAAAAGCGCATATTTAAGCAGGTCGATCTACGGAAGCCAGATGAGGACAATATTCGTTTTGACGCGCTAAAAATCTAGACAACGACTGGTCTATATAAGAACTTCTTTTGCGCATAAATCAAGTTGCAATTCTCTTTCTCAAACATGGCGACGACTCTCTACCTCTCCGAATATCTTCTTCCGGTAGTTATATAACGCCCAAACCATGTAGCCCAAGTTTTAAATTTCAAAGAGTAAGTCACTTAGAAAAACAACCTGGCAGTTCCTATGGAAGCAAAAAGTTCGTTTATTCAGCGTCAAAATGTATGTATAAAGTACATGGCGTCAAAATGAAATGTACTCATTCGGATTCCTTACCCAAACAGGGCTTCAGCCAGTGTTTATTCGAGCCACCTTGACATTGGGGGTTGCAATGTTGGGGGGCAAGGTCTGAGTCTCTAAACAAAAACCTTGACAAGCAAAAAAAAATTATCGTCCTTCTGAAATGTGGTGACAAGCAAAAAAAGTCATCTTCCTTATATTTTCACCCTTCTCAAATTCCCTGGCAAGCAAAAAAGTCATCCTTACATTTTCCCTTCTCCAACCCCTCCGTCGTCACACTTTACACTTTTAGGGGGAAATTTATATCCCCCAGCCAAAATATAAAAATGGGGGATTTTAAAACTTTAGGGGGAAGGCAATGCCCCCCCCCAAAGAAGGCATAGAATAAACAATGGCTTCAGCACCTACACCGATACAGCTGGGCGTATTTTTACTGGAAAAAAGAAACGTGGATGATTAATTAACTGAAGAGGAAACTGGTTTCGCTTCTTCTTAAATTGAATTCGCTGAGGCGACTGCGGCTGATGAGGGAAGCGGAATGAGTAATATTCTCATGGCAATGACCCCATTAGCAGTCCTGGTTCAAGGTCATCTGCATGCACAATTTGAATCTGAGCAGCAGCTGAGGTGATGATTGGAGGCGAGGTTTAGTATCTGAAGTTGTTGGATTAAGGCAAAGACTTAGAGACTCATCGACTACTTACTCTTTCAACGATTGTCAGTCGCTTTGCAACGATTCAATGCTATTTCTTTTTCGCTTAATTTAGGAGGAAATTTTCCAGACCTCGGATCGGACGAGAGTTAGCTACTGTGCAATTTCTTAAAGTATAAAATATTTTAAACCGATCCTTACTCGTCTTCATTGCCTACCGATAGGGTACCGCATTCAATACAAGATCGCGCTAATCACCTTCAAGACAATAACAACACAACATCCCAGTTACCTGCTAGACGTCCAGCAGCGGTTCCACGTTGGGGATGACTGGGGATGCATCACCAACCGAGCTTTCTTTGTTTGTGGTCGGCGGTTGACGCTGGGTATCCGTATACAAACAGAGCTTATGACCTTTTTTATTTGTCAACCTTTTTCGGGATTTCATTTCTTCCCCCATACCAACTTCCTATAAATTCCTTGTATCCCCCGTCAACTTCATAAAATTTCCTTGCATCCCCCACCAAGAATTCTTGGAACCGACACTGTAAACGTCATGCAATTGCAGGGACAGCCTCGACTATTGAGATCACGTGGTGTTAATAGACTGATAAAGCGGCGCACTTGCCTTTCTCTCGCTGACCGTTCCTTTGCAAACGCTGCTCCGTCTGTTTGGAACAATCTACCGAAATCTGTCACTTCGGACTTAACTGTTTCGTTGATTGTTTTTAAACGCCGACTGAAAACTGCACTCTACAGTTTGGCCTACACTGTTTAGGTCACGTGACTCACCCCGCACTTATGAATCTACACTCGGTGAATGACAGATCATCATCATCGTCATCATCATCATCATCATCATCATCATCATCACAGTCCTCATCGTCGTCAACATCATCATCAAATCATCGTCATCATCATCATCATCATCATCATTATCATCAAATCAAAGCATCAACATCATCGTCAACATGATCGTTATCATCATCAAATAATCATCATCATTATCATCATCATCATTATCGTCTCATCGTCGTTATCATCATCATCGTCATCGTATTCGTCATCGTTGTCGTTGTCACATTGTCATCAGTGTCATCAGAATCGTTCTCTTCGATTGACTTACAGTGTAGGTTGATTGAATAATCGATTAAAAGCAATTAAAGAAAGAATATTATAGGCAGTATTGACTTGGATTTGAATTTTGTTTTGTAGAGTTTTTCTGTGAAAGCCTGACGTAGAACTTGATCCACTTAAGCAAACGCAAGCATTTGTGAACAATGAAACATATTATCTTAGTGTGCGTGAGTGTGTGTGTGTGCGTGACAGGGAGAGAGAGAGAGAGAGAGAGAGAGAGAGAGAGAGAGAGAGAGAGAAAAGGAGAGAAAGTGAGAAGGAGCGAGAGAGAGAAAGATAAAGAGAAAGCATAAAATAAATGAACGTATAGAAGACAGATATCCTTGTTCGAGTCTTTAGCAGTCATACGGTAACCCGGAAACCTTGGAAGAAGAATAAGCTTCTGTTGTGCGAGCTGCGATCGTTAACGCCGAGGGAGATTGGCAAAATACCAAAATACATTACTCTTCGTTCGCGTCTTGCTTATACTGAACGCTCTGAAATATATGCACACTTTGAAATTGTAAAAAAACTTAGGAAAGAAACATTTGCAGGAGAATTTTAAAAGAGTTTATTTTGAATATAGCCAGAGCCGTAGCTAGGGACGGTGGAGGCAAGTTGCCCCGGGCGCCGTAATGGGGGGGGGGGCGCATTTCGCACACTGATGTTTTAATTTCTGTATACCATGTATCATGTATTCCTCCGGCGTGAAATAATTCGAATGAGTAAAAAAGGTCGTCACCCGTATTTAGGCCTGTTAGAGGCTATGCATGTTCTTGATGAAACTCCGCGGATAAGCGAAAAAGGGCCGTCACCCGAATTTAGGGGCACAAGGTTCAAACCTTGTCTCTGGCGCCAAATACTCAAGCTACGGCTCTGAGCATAACACAGGTTTATCAATGCCGTGAGAAGTTTTAGACACTCGAAAGTATCAACGGTTGACTTTTGTAATGAGGCCTTCTTCTGAAACAAGAAAAGTGTTTTGGAAATTTAAAATATGCCTCCCATTCTAAAGTATGCTATTATTAGAACATCGTTGGCTGAAATGGATTCGATCGAAATGAGCGCCGTATGAGTACTTGTATCTCGCCAGGACAGTAAGGAGATTAATATACTGATAGTACTCCATTCCCATCTTTATTCTAGCTGTTTATTAATACATGAACGTCGCAGCTG
Organism: Metaphire vulgaris; assembly: GCA_018105865.1. Lineage (NCBI taxonomy): Eukaryota > Metazoa > Annelida > Clitellata > Crassiclitellata > Megascolecidae > Metaphire > Metaphire vulgaris. The sequence goes on along the minus strand of CM030860.1, from coordinate 2,389,765 downwards.
TCAACACCATAATTGATTGACCTCAGTATAGAGTATGCTGTAGTCATAACCAATGCTTACGTAAGTTAAATTTTAAGCGCGATTGCTGCAAACCATAATCATGTGACGCATCCTTGGCTGTCGTCATACTTCGAAATTATAGACTCTCAAAACAAGTCTAGTTTTCTGAAACGCCCGCAGCATTTCTGATAAAATTTAGATAATTATTAGCAACAAACACAAGGACTGTTCTCGTCCACTTTTGATCAAACAATCGGCATTTGTTGTTCAGGGGCTTTATGTACTCGAAGATGGTTGGCGCTGATGACGCAAAACCTCCATTGTAAGCTTTATAATACAGACGCTCTCTAATTTCACTGACATCTGCTTCAATTCCTCTAAGTGATTGACGAAATTATATTTAAACAGATAAAGAAAGCTCTGTAGAGAGGACTTCTCTATAAGTGAATTGCTATTTCCATTGTAGGCCCGAAAATATTATATTTCAGATGCTCTGAATGATCGAATTCCGAAAAACAGTGTTAATTTGATGCCTAATAATTAGGGCCAGCCTCACTTCCTATAAATCTGTCTCTCATATAAATAAGCGAAGTGGTCATTGTATTGGAACAGTTATACAAAGACTAAGCCATAGACTTAGGGTCTATTGAGTAGAAGCCAAGGCTGTCGACTGCGTTACTATTTTAGTCGGCGTCTGAAATAGATTTGATTTAGTTGTGCGTCGAACGAGCGACGTTCAACTGCTTCGATTTATAAGAAAGGCTTTTGAGAAATCCATTTCAGCGTTTGTGCAATGCTGCTGAGTGCGTCATTCGTTGCGTTTCTTTCGATCATCAGCATCGGATCAACAGAAGAAGAAGAAGAGACATTCGACTACGGTGAGTGTCCTTTTATTTGAGATATGATATCTCTGAGTTTCCATGTCATGCATCAAACGCTGTTTTCAGAGCAACCGAAGATGATTAGACATTTGACTATAGTCAGTGTCTTACAGTAAACAATTGATATGATATACATACATTTTTGGAAATGATTTAAAACGCATCTCCTTTTTTATTATGCAGTAATCACAGCGTGTTCGCTTCTGAGTGATTCTTCAGAAGAGGCGTAATAGAAATATGCTGTTACATTACATATACAGTATTACAAGTTTCCATGTTACAAATTAAACGCTGTTCTCAATATTTTTCATGATTTCTTTTTTCATTTTGGATTAACATATTTAATCGGAGATTGCTTTGGGTCAGATGGGTCATCGATATTCGAAGGGTCACATGGGTCATGAGTCAAGGGGTCTTAACCCATGTGTCATCAGATTTTTAAGACTGCTGATGCAGTCATGCAGCGTAGAAATCATAAGTTCATGCCCAATTGCAAATAAAGTTTAGCAATGCAATCCTTCATCTGCGACGTTACTGTTGATTACTTGTCGCGTATGCAAAATTCTGATATTCAACATCACTGTTGATATGGCTTAGGGGCTATAAAAGATACCATAGATATTTAATTCTCAGTGACTCAAAGGTCACAAGTCACATGGGGCGTGGGTCAAAAAGTTTCAATGGGTCACCTGGTCATAGGTGTATAGTATAGCCCATAGCAGGGTGAGCAAACTACGGTACGAGGGTCGCATGCGGCCCGCCACGGGATCCCATGCGGCCTATTCCAAAAAGTATATTAAATTGCTTCTTTTATTACCACTCAGTAGCGTAGCGTGCCAATGGCTACTATCTATGGCTCAAGCCATGGGCGGCACACAAGACGGGGTAAATTGAGCGGCGATGACCTTTTTTTGCTTGTCAGCCATAAAAAGACAGACAGGGGCGGTAATTTTTTTTCAGGAGCCATGAGCGGCACGAGACCACGCTACGCCACTGCTACTACTTGAAATTTTAAACATTTTTGCTTATTCTATGCGCGGTCGGCCTAATGTGATATTAGGATTCAAGCGACCCTTTAAAGAAACGGTTTGCCCATCTCCGGCTAAGGCTATTGGGGATTAACAGTTATAATTAGTACACTATTAACAGCTTGATTTCAAAATAAACTGAAATCATTTGACTGACAACGCTTTGTAATAAAGACCTTTTATGACATTACAAATTTGTGAACTTGTAGATTCTTTAAAAGCAGTTGGTTCAGTAGAACCAATCGGTTGCGGCATCAGGGCTGTGCACGTGGACTCTGACTACATTTACGTTTTTTGGGAATTTGATATAATTGAATTCCATAAGTATGGATTCAGCATATACGAGAAACAGAAACCATTCGACTTGCTCTATTTAATTCTTCTATTTGATATTAAAGATCGCTATTATAGAGTTGATAGCCAACTTAGCGAAGTGTCAAATTGCTTCTATATTCATTACTTTCGGAAAGAAGTTTGGAAAATAGGAATAGACGATCATGTAGTCACAACATTTCTCTCCACTAACTTTAGGGTACAGAGCCTTGCAATCTCTTCCAATGGGCAACTGTTTATTCTGGATCAAAGCAGCACTTTCCGTATACATATATACGCATCAGATGGTTCACCTGGCGGTGTAATTGAGCTTCCTTTTCTGAATGGGCGACCTTCTATAGTTCAAGTTCACGGTAATAACATTTTTATGGCCAATTCTAAGTGTGATAATCTTCTGCGTGAATCACGGATTGGATACTGGAGCATCAATAATCTAAAAGATGAAAGGGAAGAGGGACGTTTGATTTCGAAGGAGGAGAAGCTCCGCCAGAAAAGATTAGTTGTACGCCTACCAATGAGTTATTTCGAAGAGCCGGCATTATACTCTTCAAAATGGAAATGGGCAGAAGTGACAAAGAAAGACGAAGGAATGCTTACGTACTTCGATACGTATAGCAACACGACTAAAAACGTGTCAAATGGTGATTGTTTGGGAGAGATAGAAGTGTTTGATGAACTGTCTTTTCCGTATTTTGACATCGATCGAAATATGGGTTTTGTTTGCAAAGAGAGCTTTGAGATGTTTAAATATTGCGTAGATAGAATGAGTCAAGAATGCGATAATTATTCCGAAGGTCGTAATAGTAAAATACAACAATCGGAAATGATTCTGATATACAAGTGTCTAAATCAAACATCTTGGTGCGAAAAGACAGTAGAAAATGCTGAAAAGATCCAGAGAGGTGCTTGCCCCATGTATGTAACGTTGTTCAGAAGTAAAGGCGATTTGTTTATTAAGCCTTGGCCAGCTGACATTTACCCTTATTCCAAAGCACTGATGATTTACACCATCATGTGAAGCACACCCAACGAATATCCGTATCGACAGAATTAAAGTTTCGTCAATTTATAAAAATTCTGGACTTGTAGTATAATATTATGTGATACTATAAACGGTTACATTTCTTCTTCAGTTCATCTGACCACTGGAGTTCCGCAGGGTTCTGTTTTAGGTCCTTTGGGTTTTACTCTTTATACCACTCCACTTGCACGTGTCTTGAAAAATAGGTCTGTAAATTTTCACTTCTATTCTGACGACACCCAGCTATATGTATCCTTTTCTTCGGACTCTGCTTCACCTGAGCTCGCTAATCTACTAAACATCCTTACTACAGCTCGCGACTGGTTTATTTCTAATCGTCTCTTGATCAATCCTTCAAAAACTGAATTCATGATTCTAGGTAATCAACCCCCAATGACGAAATTACCTAAAACACCTTAGATTTATCATTTGGAGATGCAGTCTTGGTTCCACTTAAATCAGTTCGTAATTTGGGTATATCATTTGATACTGATTTATCGTTCAAGTCACATTTCTCTAAATTGTCGCAGTCTTGTTTCGCATTCATGCGTCACTTTAGACGGATTCGAAGGACATTGGATACAAGGTCTTCAATAATCTTAGCTAATGCATTTATTTCGTCTAAAATCGACTATTGTAATTCGCTTTTTTCGGGTTGCCGAAGTGTTCTCTTCAACGTCTCCAGACTATTCAGAATGCTGTTGCGAGAAAATGTAATTCCAACGGGGAAATTTGATCACATTACCACTGTCCTTCGTAGGTTGAATTGACTTCCCTTTCAACAACGTATTAAATTCAAAATTGCTACCCTCACTTTTAAGATACTAAGAAATCAGCATCCCACTTATCTTCGAGAAATGCTATTATATCATCAGCCATATATATCCACGAGTTCTGCAAATAAATGCCTTCTTGAAATTCCCTTGCGTCGCACTAAATCTGGGTGTAGGGCTTTTAGCTATGCATTTCCGTATGTTTGGAACTCCCTTCCCCTTGATATTGGGATGGCCTCTTCTCTAAATAATTTTAGGCGTCATCTTAAAACATATTTGTTTCCTTCTTAAGTCTTGGTATTCCCTTGACTGATTTCTGGTTTTTGACCTGGACCGAATCGACCCTCCTCAGCTATAGTCTTCTCTGCCGATGAGCACTGCGGTTTGTGGTCTGAGGCGTTCCCGACGAACACCTATGTGTTTGAAACGGACTATAAAATTAATTTGAATTGAATATTCTCAAGTTTAGTAAGATCGTGTTGAGTTTACCAACGATTCTGTTTCACTGAGAATGCAATAGACTGTCATTTTTCGCTTGTTTCCAGTTAAATGATACAGTATGTGTAGTGACTGCTGAATTTGATTTCCATTGCCATTACGTTGGTTCCTTATATTTAATGAGAAAAACATGATTTTTAAAATCGAAATTTGACGATTATATAAATCATTATTTGCCCTGTATTTGAGAGTGTCAATAAAAAGTTTAGCAATCAGTATTTTTGTTGAATACGTGCTTTGTTGGATAAAAATAAAATCAAATAAAACAATTTTCGACTTTTCTTTTAAATAAGAGAGAATGGCTGCAGTTTAATAATTGATTCAACATAAATCTGATATTTCTCATGCATACGGTTGTCTATATATAACGCTAACATGGGTAACTATCAGATAAGCAATGCGTTGGTGGCTAGTGAACTCATCTTCCAGACCTCGGCGTTTCATAGTTTGAGAACGATTCTGAAGCATCTAGTTATTTGTTTGGTCGTACTGTATATAAAGTAACGAAAAAGGCACGCAACTATATATCCGGAGTTTCTTTAAAGACTTTCCCTCTCACAAATAGCACCAAATGAACTAACTCTAGAAATGAAATCCATTAGTTAACTTTATGATATGAATCCGAGTAAAAAGGAATGTGGAACCTAACGAACTGGTTGTGGAAGATTGCCACCAGAATTTTCCAAACACAAAACCCTATCAGGATTTCGTTAAACGACCTAGACCAAGTGGTTAAGATCCCAAGAATCGACTTTCAGCCAAGAGACGTGAATTTGACACTCATTCATTCTTAGACACGGCCAAATCCAGTGGCCACTGCATTTGCAATGACCATCAATAAATCGCAAGGGAAAGCATTTGAAAATGCAGGAATATACTTATATGAACAATCATTTCCCATGACCATCTATATTTGGCTTGACAGAGAGCAAGAAAACTGGTGTACATCGACAAGTTCATCAAGCCATGTTCCGGTCACTGACAAGTCATTAGACAAAATGCTAAAATATTTCCAAAAATGCAATATTTGAGAAGGAATTTGGCTAAATAAATCAGGAAAGAAAAACAGCAAAGATCTTCCTTCATGTTTGACATGTAAACAGCTAATTAGTGTTAAAAATGAAACCAAGCATCAACTTTTATAGCGATACTTCGTAATACATTGATGAGTTCATGGAAATTAATACGCCGAGATCACCATTAAGGAAATCAATAGAGAGATGATGTTAGCAAATAGTTTGGCCTGAAGGAGTACGGACCAGACCTGTGTGACGACGCTCTGAGGGTCGGCGGCGGCGTTTGACCGCTCTATCACCGGCGGCGGCGGCGCGCCGAATCAATTTTATGGGTGGCTGCGGCGTGGACTTCATTGGCGGCGGCGGCGATGGCGGCGGCGGCGGCGGCGGAGGCGTACAAACGGCCACTACAGTACAATACGTGTGAGTACAAAGGATAACATATACTATCGTCGTTCTTGTTCAATCCTCGTGGTTTTTGCCACCCGTTCATTTGAAAACAATGTTACAAACTTATAATTATATAAACTTATAATATAGAGGATATAGATTGCTATGTCGTGAAAACTCAGATAAACAAAAAAGGTCATCTGAGTTTTCACGACATAGCAATCTATATCCTCTAGCAGCCCCAAAACCAGTGATAACCTTTTTTACTTATCTGTATTTTCTGTACTTTATGCTGGAGAGAAAAGTGCATAGTGGTGGTAAAAATGGTATAAAATATAGTGCGTAAAATACGCTTTCCACAAAGACGGCGCCCAGGACAGCTTGCCCACCTTCACCCATAGCTACGGCTCTGCATATCAAATTATATTGCTTCATTATATATCCCAAATTGACCATAAATGAAAACTTTTAAAAGGTTTATGTACCAACTTAGAAAACAAAGCTCTGCCGACATCAGACTAAGAAGATTTAAACTAAACTAAGAGGATTTAAACAACAAACGCTCTAAGTTACGATGCTCGTGTAATTAACTGTGCACAGTTAATTTTAGCATCTTTTTTGGTCTTCGCGTAATTTTCATCGAAAATGCTTTTCTTTGTCGTAGCCATTTTGCAGACTGTAAACAATACATGACGTCATTCGATAGACGAATGAAGCGAGGTAAATAAGTAACGTGTGCCTTGAATTAGGTACTGTTGCCTATATGGTGAAGACATTTTTGTCCATGTATTACAACAGTGTTGGTCTACTCTGGTTACATGAGAGAAACAAAGCACCATAGGGATGCCGGCGTCACGCCGATGTTATCTCTCTCGGCGGCGGCGTCGCGCCATGCAAAACGTCGGCGGCGCGGCGGCGGTGTGGTATAAATAAAGTTCCCCTATAAAATAAGTACCGGAACAAGTTATGATTGGTTCATTTGAATTTGTCAATTACTTATAAGCTCCGCCTACTCATAGTAGCCATTTCCGTAAAATACGTACTGACCTAGTCCCTATGTATGCAGGTTGTAAACTTATGACTTATGGCTTATAAATTTACGACCGATAGGATATCCTATCGGTCGTAAATTTATATCCTTTTATAGGCTAAATATATAGTCGCTATGTATGCAAGTCGTAAATTTATAACCGATCGGTTAAAAATGTATGACCTATCGGTTCTATTCTATTCTATCCCGGACATTTTATGCAGCGCAATAGCATGGCTAACAGTCAAAAACAAGTGCGCTTTACATGAACACGCCTACGATAAACTAAATAAGTGTGTCTTAAGGCTCTTAGAGAAAACTTCGTAGGAGGCGGCCTTGGTGACTTATTCAGGGAGAGAATTCCAGAGATGCGGGTTCCATCGACTGATGGATCTTTCGCCTAGCTTTGCAGTCTTGAGCGGAGGAGGGACATACAACAGTAATCGAGTACTGGAACGAAGTTGTCGGCGCTCATCCGTCATCTGCGGGGTCCGTAGTAGAGCGGAAATATATTCCGGACATGTGGGATCATGGAGAGCCCGGAAGTTCACGCAACATCGCTTAAAAACAATGCGTTCCGGCACCCTGAGCCAATGGAGTTTGTCCCCGGAGATATGGCGTCACGTGATCATGTCATTTACATCCGAAGATCGTCCTCGCTGTAGTGTTGAGGACGGCCTGCATCCTTTTGAGTTGGCTGTCCGGTAGACCCAACAGGAGACCATTACAATAGTCCAGTCTGGTGACAATGAGTGCATGTGAGAGGAGAATCGCCGTTGCCTTTGGGATGTAGCATCGAGTTTTTCGGATTTTCCGTAGCTCCGAGTAGCACGCCAGTGTCACGTTACTCAGGTGGCCCACGAACGAAAGTGATTCGTCCAGAAGAACTCCAAGCAGACGCACCTTCTTGGAAGGGACGATCTCGACGTCCCCTATCACGAGCGGTTTCCGATCAATGAGATGATTCCTCCTCGGAGAGCTAACCCATAGGATCTCAGTCTTGCCCGGATTGAGTGCAAGTCGGTTCACGGCAGTCCATTTCATGATCTCCTTTATACAGTCGATACAGCAACACGACTAAAAACGTGTCAAGTGATGATTGTTTAGGAGAGATAGAAATGCATGATGATCTTTCTTTTTCGTATTTTGGCATCGGTCGAAATATGGGTTTTGTTTGCAAGAATAGGTTTCAGGCACTTACATATTGCGTAGATGATAAAATTGGTCGTGAATTCGATACGTTTTCCAAACGTCTTGTCCTAAAAAGACAACAATCGGAAAGGATTCTGATATACAAGTGTCTAAATCAAACGTCTTGGTGCCAAAAGACAGTAGAAAATGCTGAAACGATGCAGGGACGTGATTGTCCCATGTATGTAACGCTGCTCAGAAGTAAAGGCAATTTGTTTATAAAGCCTTCGCCACTTAGAAAGTACTCTTATTTCAACGCACTCATGATTTTCACTATGAAGTGAAGCGTGTCCATCGAATATCCTTCTCGACACAACTGAAAGTTCGTCGATTGTTAGAAGCTACATAGTAATATTCGCTTTTGAAAAATGCACGGCTTGTAGTGTAATGTTCGCAAATTTTGTACAATAGTGTTGTTTTTGCCAACAGTTTTGCTGCACTGTGAATGCAATAGACTTTCATTTGTCGCTTTTTCCGGTTAAATTAAATATGTAGGCCCTACTGACTGCTGAATTTGATCTTCATTGCCATTACTTTGGTGCATTTCATTTAATAAGAACTATTGAGCATGATATTTAAAATCGAAATTTGACGTTAATAAAAATTATATTGTTATTATTGTTTGCGCTGTATTTGACAGAGACAAGAAAATGTTTAGCAATCAGTATTTCTAATGAATGTGTGTTTTGTTTGCTACAAATAAAAGCAAACGTTAAAATTATTGACTTTTCTTCTTCATAAGAGAGAACAACGCAGTTAAATAGTTGTTTCAACGTGACTCTGATAAATCTGATAATTCTCATGCATACTGTTGCCTCTATATATCGCTGACATGGGTAACTATCAGATATGCAAAAAAGGTCATCATTATCAAAATTTTCGCTTTTCACCGACTAACTCCTGCTAAAAAAGCCTGACAAGCAAAACAAGGCAATTGACAGAGTTTTCCCGCTTTACCGACTAAGTCCCGCTCAAAAAGTTTGACAAGCGATAAAAGGCTGGTTGGGGAATGCATGTCTATTTAATTTCTATCGTATGTAAAAAAATGAGTTTCATATATGTATTTTCCGATTTTCATATGTGTACTTTTTCAACACGCCTTAAATAAAGTAACATTGCTTAAACATAAAGTTTTTTCTTGTATTCATCCATATACACGCGGGCCGGATGAAAAGCTTTCGCGGGCCGTATCTGGCCCACGGACCGTATGTTTGACACCCTGCTCTAAGCCATACTCTACTCACTCTTTTTATGTGTTACGCTTATGCCATTGTTATTTCCAGATGCATGTGAGTCCTCGCCAGGTATATTCAGAGATGTCCATGGGTTGGGTTAACCTATGGGTTGGGTTGGATTGGGTTGAGTTGGGTCAGACGTTTCCATATTAATGGTGGGTTGGGTTGGGTTTGGTCAGAAAATAAGTCATGGTTTAAGAAAATGTAATGTATTACAGTGGGTTGGGTTGGGTCAAGTAAACCTATTATCAGCATGGGTTGGGTTGGGTTGGGTTGGAGCTTTGATGGGTTGGATTGGGTTCTAAAAATGAACCCATGGACATCTCTGGGTATATTATATATATATATATATAATTTATATATTATCTATACATATATATCTTTCCGTTCTTTCCGGAGACACAAGGAGAGAAGTTTTTTGCTCCAAGGCATTTCCATGACTTTACCACGATTCAAAGCAATTGCTTTCCAGGGGACTTTCTCTGCTTCTGATCCAGATCAAGACGAGAGCTGGAAAGTATATAGGACTATTTATCTGTCTCCGGACACTTTTTGTAGTAACTCCCTCGGGAGGGACTTACTACCGAGGGCATAAAATAATAATATATATTATATATGCATATATATATGTATATATATATATATATATATATATATACAGACGATCATCGCCTTTAAAACGGGCGTGTCTTGAAACAAGCACAATTAACACATACGAAGGTTTTTTCGATTATACGAATTTTGTCGTTTTGACCATCATTAGCATCATCATCATCATCATCATCATCATCATCATCATCATCATCATCATCATCATCATTATCATCATCATCATCATTATCGTCTCATCTTCGTTATCATCATCATCATCATTATCGTCTCATCTTCGTTATCATCACCACCGTCATTAAGAATCGTCCTCTTCTATTGACTTACAGTGTAGGTTGATTGAATGACCAATTAAAAGAAATTAAGAAAATAATATTGTATACAGTATGGACTTGGATTTGAATTTGGTTTGTAGAGTTTTTATGTGAAAGCATGACGTAGAACTTGATCTAATTAAGCAAACGAAAGAATTTGTGAACAATCAGAAAACAATTATCTTAGTGTGCGTGAGAGAGAGAGAGAGAAAGAGAACGAAAGAAAGAGAGAGAGAAAAAGAGAAGGAGATAAAGGGAGAAAGAGCGAGAGAGACAGAGAGAAATAAAGGGAAAGATAAAGAGCATAATAAATGAACGTAGGCCTATCTAAGACAGATATTCTTGTTCGAGTCCTTAGCAGTAACCTGAAAACTTGGAAGAAGAAGAATAGGCTTCTATTGTTCGAGCTGCGATCGTTAACGCCGAGGAGGTTAGCAAAATACCAAATTATACATTACTCCTCCCCTAGTTCGCTTCCTGCTTGTATACGCAGCGCTCTGAAAGGCCTGCACAATTTGGAATTGTAAACATGTAGGGAAGAAACATTTGCAGGAGAATTTTAAGAGAGTTTGAGAATAACCAGAGCCGCAGCTAGGGGCGGTGGAGGCAAGTTGCCCCGGGCGCCGTCATGGGGCGGGGGCGCATTTTGCACACTGATGTTTTAATTTTTATATGCCATGTATTCCTCCGGCGTGAAATAATTCAAATGGGTAAAAAGGGCAGTCACCCGTTTTTAGAGGCACACGTTTCAAACCTTGCCCCTGGCGCCGAATACTCAAGCTACGGCTCTGAGCATAACACAGGTTTGTCAATGCCGTGAGAAGTTTTAGACACTCGAAAGCATCAACGGCTGACTTTTGTAATGAGGCCTTCCTCTGAAACAAGAAAAGTGTTTTGGAAATTTAAAATATGCCTCCCATTCTAAAGTATGCTATTATTAGTATATCGTTGGCTGAAATGGATTCGATCGAAATGAGAGCCGTATGAGTAGCCTACTTGTATCTCGCCAGGACAGTAAGGAGATTAATATACTGATAGTACTCCATTCCCATCTTTATTCTAGCTGTTTATTAATACATGAACACACGAACGTCACAGCTGTCAACACCATACTGGTTGACCTCAATATACACTATACAGTATAGTTATAACTATAGCTTACGTAAGTGAAATTTTATGCGCGATTGCTGCAAGCCATTATCTTGTGACGCATCCTTGGCTGTCGTCATACTTCGAAATTATAGACTGTCAAAACAAGCTTAGTTTCTGAAACGCCCGCAGCATTTCTGCTAACATTTAGATAATTATTAGCAACAAACGCAAGGACTGTCCTCGTCCACTTTTGATCAAATAACCGGCATTTGTTGTTCAGGGGCTTTATGTACTCGAATATGGTTGGCGCTGATGACGCAAATTCGCCATTGTAGCGGAAGCTCTATAATACAGACGCTCTTTTAATTCACTGACATCTGCTTCAATTCCTCTAAGCGATTGACGAAATTATATTTAAACAGATAAAGAAAGCTTTGTAGAGAGGACTTCTCCATAAGTGACTTATTATTTTTATCGTAGGTCGAAAGATACTATATTTCTGATGCTCGACATGTTCCAATTCTGAAAATACAGTGTGAATTTTATGTCTAATTAAGTCCAGCCTCACACCCTATAATTCTGCCGCTCATATCAAAGAAGTCGTCATTGTATTGGAACTGCTATATTAAGACTAAAGAGATAGTCTTAGGCCTATTGAAGTAGAAGCCAAAACCGTTGATTGCGTTGGAGTTTCAAATAGATATAATTTAGAATGACGTCAATGACACAAAATCCGTTACTGTAAAGGAAGCCTTACAAGACATGCACTCTTTTCATTCTTTGCCATCTGCCTGACCTCCTTTCTAATCGATTGTCTTAATTAAGCAGAAGGCAAGACTGTCGATTGCGTTAGGATATTAATCGACGTTTCGAATAGATTTAATTTAGTTGTGCGTCGAACGAGCGACGTTCAACTGCTTCGATTAAAAGAAAGGCTTTTGAGAAATCCGTTTCAGCGTTTGTGCAATGCTGCTGAGTGCGTCTTTCGTTGCGTTTCTTTCGATCATCAGCATCGGATCAACAGAAGAAGAAGAGACATTCGACTACGGTGAGTGTCTTATCATTTGAGATATGATATCGACGAGTTTCCATGTTATAAATTAAACGCTGTTCTCAGATCAACCGGAGAACAAGAAACATTCGACTACAGTCAGTGTCTTACATTAAGCTTTAACAATAAGTATGATATACACTGTGTCCAGAAATAACTTCCCTCTAAGCATTTTGTAATAACAGGCGTAAACCTACATGGAATTACATAAAATTTTATCCGCATGTACTCACATCTATTTTGTAATAACAGGCGTAAACCTACATGGAATTACATAAAATTTTATCCGCATGTACTCACATCTGCAATTGTTAAGGATGCTAAATTTTACTTGAATCAACAAACCCGTTTTAGAATTTTTTTCGCTTTCGTAAAACGGTCAAAGCTTTCTTTTTCCGTTACGACATGTGAGGCAGGAAATGACGTCGTTATTGATGCCCACGTCTTCTGCGTAGCACGTAACACGTCCGACTTTGTCCAAATCCCTCATGGCATCTGTCGGTGCTTCGGAACTTGGGTGCACAAATTTGATTTTCATAGACCCTGGTATAAAGATCAATGGCGAGTACTACCGAAACACGCTGCTCAAAGAGCATCTCCTGCCGACCATTCGTTCTGTGTCCGGACGATTCTTCACCATCCAGCAGGTCAACGCGCCAACCCACCGTGCTCGTGATATGGTTGCACTGCTATAGCAGCTGAGACCAGTGGCGTAACGTGGGTGGGGGGGGGGCACTTTGTTGACAGCCCCCGGGCCCCGGGCGAGGGGGCTCCCGAAGAGGGGTCTAAGCTAGGGTTAGGTTAGGGTTAACCCTAGAAATGATGTGCTGACAACCTTTTTTTTGCTCGTCAGGGTGAAAAAGGAGGCGATAACGTTTTTTTTTGCTCGTCAGCTCTCGAAACTTGAGGCCCCATGGCAAAGATGCCCCCCGGGCCTCCAAAAGTCACGCTACGCCACTGGCTGAGACGCCAGACTTCATTGGTCCAGCTCATTGGCCGCCGAATAGTCCAGCAGAGGCGTAGCGAAGGGGGGCAGGTGGAGATATATGTCCCTGGGCGCCGAGGGGAGGGGGCGCCAAATCGGGTTTTTGTGGTAGGTTAAACAGTCAAATACATAATAAATAAGAAGAAAGAAATGCGGCGACCTCTTTTTTTTGCTCGTCAGGAGTATAAAAAGAGGGGCGCCGTAGAGAGTTGAGGGGCGCCGGGAGAACGATGTGATGACCTTTTTTGCTCGCCAGCAGTGTTGGGGCGCCACCGGCACACTTTGCCCTCGGGGCCCCGGATACCCTCGCTACGCCTCTGTAGTCCAGACCTCAATCTTGTGGATTACGAAATTTGGAGGATTTTGCAGGAACGCGACTACCGCGGCTGCCAGATTCAGAACGCTGATCATCCGAAGAAGCGTCTCATTGAGGAGTGGGGCGCCATTTTGACCAAGGAATAATAGACAGAGATGTAAATCAGTGACGGGGTCGACTGCCTTAAATGCATCCGAGAGAAAGGAAGACACTCTGAATAGCTCATTTGAACGCCTCTATTGCCCGATTTGCCGCAAACGAAAAGGCAACTGGAATGGTTGAGTGATGTCATTTAGAACTTCATTTCTTAGACATCTTGCATCAAATTCACACGAGACTGCTCAATTTTGCCAGTTATAGCCAGGTACCTGTTTTAGCAAGTAAAATGTTAAATAATTTCATACAGGTTTACACCTGCTATTACAAAAAGTTTAGGGGGCCAGTTATTTCTGGACAAAGTTTGGCTTGGTTTAGTTTATACGACAATTTATATAGCACAGTAACAAGTAACAAAGTCAGAGACTTAAGGCAAAAGCGCTTTACACATTGCGCTGTTTGGGGCGTCCATAAATGACGTCACGAACTAAGGAGGGAGGGTTCAGACATTTGTGGCGATGTGTGACGACGGGGAAGGGGTGAGGATTTTCAGAAATGCGACGTCACATAATACTATATTTTTTTAACAATACCGCAATGCTATGCTACCGCAAAATTGAACGTATTTTACACTTATAATTATTATACTTCATTTTAAAAGAAGAATTTGAAGAAATTTATCACTATTGTTTCAACTATAATAATTAAAATGAATATTTTCAAACGAGACATTAATTTTGACATTGGAAAGACGAAGAGATGACAGGGGTTAACGCGTTGTGACTTCATATTTGAGGGGTATGACTTTTGTGACGACGAGTGACAAATGTGGGTCAAAACTGCCAAAATCGCGTGACGTCATTTATGGATGGCCCTTTCCAATATTATTCATAATTTCTTTTTATATTTGTGATTAAAATATTTCATCAGAGATGGCTATGGGTCATATGGGCCATCGAAATTTGAAGGGTCATATGGTCAAGTGGTCTTGACCCAGATGTGTCATGCAATTTTTAAGGCTGCGGGAGAAATCATGCAGCGTTTGAAATTATAAGTTCACCCCCAAAATTGCAATGCGATCTTTCTATCTGCGACGTTGCTGTTGATCACTCGTCGCTTATGCAATATTTTGACTTTAACACCGCTTTTGACAAGGTTTAAAAGCTATAAAAAGATATCATATATATTTAACTGCCAGTGACTCACGGGTCATGAGTGACATGGGGCATGCATGGGTCAAGTCTCAATGGGTCACCTAGTCATGGGTGATTTTGAGTGGCCAGTTGTCATCTCTGTATTTGATAATAGTAAAATCTGCATTTATATACACACATTTACAGTACAGTATAGCTTATAACACAGCGGTAGGCAAACTACGGTCCGCGGACCGCATACGGCCAGCCACCGGATCCCATGCGGCCCGAGTGTCCATTTTGAAATGTGCATACAGCCGGCAGAAAGTGAGATACTGTAATTTGAAATTATGTTATGGAAACTTGACACTTTATTTAAACATCTTAGAAAGGATTGACAGCGCCCAGACAAAATGAAGGCTCGTGCCTCCAATGTCTTGACAAGTTAATAAAAGGTTATCGAAGTCAATGCATCGTATTATGCAGGCTTGTCCATGGGACAGATTTTTCTGTCCCATTCCCATCCCATTCCATGGCGATTCATGCCTCTCCCATCACATCCCATCGTCCCATGGGATTCCCATTACAATATTAATATGAAATATTAATCATGTGTAATGCAGTCTAAATGAAATTATGATGTATGAAATATACAGCTGTATGAAAGTTTAGGTTCGATGTCTACTAAATAGGACTACGTTTACAAATATACATGTAAAGCGACATAATTTATTAACTCTACTAACTTTTATGTCTCACCACAAAATGTAGATGCAAATATTATAAGTGGCGGTTCTAAGATTTGGCAAGTGGGGGGGGGGGGGCGTTGGGATGGCATAATTAGATCATCTATGCTTACGGAAAATGTAAACTCAATGTCAAATACCTTTTCTGCAATAAATTCATATGGAATATGATATCATATTTTGACAAATTAAAATATTAAGCAACTTTTATTCAGAATTGAGTATCGAACAAGTACTAACAATCGGTAAGTAGGCCTACATGTGTCTGCAAAGAATTTATAAGACCAACTTACCCAATACCCATTGTCAAGCTGCTGAAAATGAATGCGCCACCGGCAATTAGGCTACGACCGCAGAGACGTCGTCATTGTCCTTATTTGGCAATTTGACCTCTCTCTCTCTCTCTCTCTCTCTCTCTCTCTCTCTCTCTCTCTCTCTCTCTCTCCGCCATGTATCATTTCAATTTCCAGAACACATACACTGGTGCAGTTAACAGAGACATGAACACAACTGCCGATTCTAATTGCTTGACTACAGATAAACATCTAAACTTCCTCACTAGCTAATTAAAGTTTGGCACCTTTAAAGTTGCCTGCCGTGGCCGTTTGTTAGATGCTTCGACTGTGAAACTAATGTTCTTTCTCGAGCTATTAACAGTATGGGGTCACTGCGGGTGGGGAGGCAGGCATTCAATAGGGGGAACGGGTCCCATGTGGAGCCGCCACTGAATTATATTATAAATATACGAAGAAAAAGAAAAGTAAAAAGCCTCAAAAAGGTTTAAAAACATTAAAAAATTAAGAGAAGCTCTGTCCCATGAGTCCCATTGGATGGGACGGAGCAGTACTGTCCAATCCCATCCCATCCCATGGGACGAATCCCATGAGATTCCATGAACAAGCCTGGTTTTATGTCATTGCAATAATGGATTCATGATCTGTATATTACGTTAAAATTCTTCGTTCCTATAGCACAGAGGTGGGCAAACTTTTTCACTAACGGGCCGCATGAAACCTAATACTACATTAGGCGGGCCGCACAAACAAAAAGCAATTTTTTTAGAATGAAGATGCTTACATACAGCATAAATATTTTTAAATGAAGTACACTATTAATGAAGTCATTTACGACTAAACAATCTAGTCATTCTAATCTAGTCAAATTAAGTAAATCTAGTGTTATGGCAGTTATGCAATCATCAGCGTTAGCGATGCCATCTTATTAATGAGATGAATGCAACTGTGCACAGTTAGTCACTAGTTCGTTGTAGTCAGGCATACGTTTGCTGGTCGTGACACGTGATATGGATTCTAGATTTGTATCTGTTAGCTGAGATCTGAATTTTGACTTATTATTAAAATGACATGTTTTTCAAACTTTCTCTAAAATAATTTCAAATCATCTCTCACTTTCTGCATATTTCTAAATGGTCTGGCGGTCCGCATGGAACATGGCCGTAGTTTGCCCACCGCTGCTATAACAGTTACAGTCTACTTCTTCAAGTGCCATGTATTGCTACGTCGGCGACCATGGATTTCCACTCTTCTCTGTTTCTGGTTTTTCATATCAGTTCAATGTTGTCTTTAGCTCTTATTGCTTCTCTTAGGCTGTCTGTATACTTTATTCGTTGTCTTCCTCTTGCTCTCTTACCCTCTATTTTCCCTGTTATGACTAGATTTTCCAATCGGTCCTTTCTAATTAGATGTCCAAAAATTCCAACTGTTGCTTTCTTATTGTTTGTAGCAGTTTTCTTTTTACACCAAATACTTTTAGTACTTCCTCGTTTGTTATTTTTTCTGTCCATGAAATTTTTTGCATACATCTAAGAAACCACATCTCTGTAGCTTCCAGTTTCCTTTCTGCTGTTTTTGTCAATGTCCATGTTTCTGACCCGTACATCAGAACTGCCCACACATAGCTTTGAAGAATTCTGAGCCGCGTTGTTGTTGTAATGTGTTTATTTGTGAGGATCCTGTTAAGTTGTGTGAAGGGTTGTCTTCGCCATTCCTATTCTGGGTTCAATGTCCTTTTCACTCGTCCCATCGCTTGTGAAAATGCTTCTTACATATTTGAACTGTGTTACCTGTTTTATTTCTATCCCTCCTATATTGTACGGGCGGAAAGTTAGCAACGGGGGAGAAGTTAGCAGATTAGTAACAACACTGGATGATGGGTCGGGTTCGATTCCCGCAGGAGCCCTAAGGTCGACTCAGCCTTCATTCGCTAGAGGTCGGTGGTAACTGAATAGCAGCTGTGGCTGCGAAGGTAAAACGTGGGTCTAGAGAAAGCAATGGCAAACTACTCTAGATTAATGGCTTTAGCCACCTGCGTCGCTACTTGCCTGAAACCGGAGATCAGCGCAGGGCTCAATGCTCGAAATCGAGTATGGGCGAACCTTTACCTTTACCTATATTGTAGTCTACACCTAAGAATTTCTTTCTTTTTTGTTATTACAATACAGTACGTCTTTTTGTATTTGTTCTTAATCCTTTCTTTTCACTCTCTTCTGTCCCGCTGTCTAATAACCTTTGTACTCTTTCTTCTGTGTCTGCCATTAGTGTGGCGTCATCTGCGTATCAAGAAGCAGCGATAAGAGCCGAAGGAAAAATAGGAAAATTAATACAAATTTTAAAAGGGACAATCAGGGATGTGGGTTATCACCAGACTTTTACAACGAATATGGGGAAGAGATAACGCAAACAATATAGAATGATTAGAAGGGATAAGGATAGGAGAAAAGAATATAAATAACCATGGCCATATTAAGGCGGGGGCTGAGGGGGATGAAGCCCCAGGCCCACCATAAAAATAGGCCCGCCGTTTTTCAAGCGACGACCCTTTTTGCTTGTCAGAGATTTTCAGTGAAGGCGGCGTAAAATTTTACAAGGGGCAATTTTCAAATTATGGAAGCGACGACCTTTTTTTGCTTCACAGCCCCAGGCCCACTCGGACCTTAACTATTCCGGCCCTGTAAATAACCTACGATAAGCAGTTACAGTAAGTACACTATTGACAGCTTAGTTTCAAAATACGCTGAATTCATTTGTATGACAATGCTTTGCAATAAAGACCTTTTATGGCATAAAATTGTCGACTTGCAGGATCGTTAAAAGAAGTTGGTTCAATAGAACCAGTCGGGTGCCGACTCGTGGATGTACACATAGTCGATACTACATTTACTCTTTCTGTCTATATCATATGAATACATTTAATAGAGTTGGACATTATCACCAATACGAGAAACAGAAGCCGTTCGACTTGCTCAATTTAATTCTAACATTTGACGTTGGACGTGCGCATCTTAATTTCGGCAGCCAATATAGCGAGGTATCAAAGTGCCTCTATATTCACAACTTTGGATCCCAATTTTGGAAAATAGGATTAGACGATCACACAGTCACAACATATGACTACGATAGGTCTGATTATTCGATTCTCAGCCTTGCAGTCTCTTCCAACGAGAAGATCTATATTCTAGGTCTGGATAGGTTATCACATGCTTTCAGTTTACTTATATACGCATCAGATGCCACACTTATCGGTAGATTTGAACTTCCTTATTTGAAAGGGCCAACTTCAATAATTCATGTAGACAGTGAAAACATTTTAGCAGGCTATTATAGCCGTGTTTATCGTGAACAAGAATCGTGGATTGGATTCTGGAACATCGATAAACTGAACGATGGAATAGAATGGGTAGATTTCATTTGGAAGGACGAGAAACAACGCCTGAACAGAACAGTTGTACTCGTGATCAGGAATGGCACACCAGAATACCTAGAAGTAACAGAGAACAACGGTGTGCATTCGTACTTAGATCCTTATAGCAACATGACTAAACACGTGCCAACAGATAAATTTTGGAGAGAGTTTGAAATGTTTCATTATTCGTCGTCGTATTTTGACATCGAACGAAATATGCTTTTTGTTTGCAAGGTAAGCAGGATTGAGAACGTGATAGATTGCGACTATAATATGATGGATAACGTTGATGACTGTTTCACTTATAATGGAATAAGATTGGAAGTTATTCTGATGTACAAGTGTCTCAGTCAAACATATTGGTGCCAGAAGACACTAGAAAAGGTTATGGATGTGGACGAAGATACATGCTCCACGTATGTAACGCTGCAAACAAGTAAAGGCAGTATGTTTATTAAGCCTCCGTCACCTGATACCTTCCATCCGAAAACACTCGTGATTTACACTGTGAGGTGAACCATACACAAAATTTCCATCTCGATATAAGCGAAGGTCCGTAAATTGCTAGACGCTAAACAGTAACATTTGCAAAAAAATTCTCGGCTAGTGGTATACTATTTACAAGTTGGGTACAATCGTGTTGAGCTTTCCAACGATTTTGTTTACAGTTTACAGTTTACACTGTAAATGCAATCGACTGTCATTTGTCGCTTGTTTCCGTTTAAATTAAATATACAAAAAGAGTGTTGAATTTGATTTTCATACCGCCCGCGGTCCGGATACGACCCTCTGACAATTTAATAACTGCTATCATCAGGACATCGTTGGCTGAAATGGATTTAATGGAGATGAGAGTCGTCCGAGCAGGGTTTAATCTAGGCCGTTTCCGGGGAAAAATTGCCCTTTCCCCTCGGAAATTTCAAATTCCCTCCGGAAATTTTGGCATACTACATCAACTAACAGTAGCCCCCTAGCAGAATTCCCAGCGGCTTTGTCAGTTTTTTCCACGGCTTTGTCAGTTCCACCCCCTCCGGAGTCCAGGAGTCTAAATTAAACACTGCATCCGAGTATTATGCCAGGACTGATAGAGGTCGATTCCCATTTCTATTCTAGTTGTTTATGAATACATGAACGTCACAGCTGTCAAAACCATACATGGTGCATGGTGTTGACAGATGACCGCAGTTAGGGCTGTCAATTTTTTCCAAAAATCGGCCCGGGTACCCGTCAAGATTTCGAACGGGTACCCGGGTACCCGTTCGGAAATTAGCATAATGGCATTGCCGCAAATCGTGCGCAAGCTGTCTATTTCTACAGTAATTAAAAGTACGCTTCCAGTTCGTCCTACTTAATATTAATAGGCCTAAGGATCTGTATACGTGCAGCATAAACTTATTTAACTTTTAATATGATTAATCAAAAGTCATTACATAAACTAAACTAAAATGAAGCCAAATGTCAACAACAATAAGAACGTATTTAAAACAGGTCAAGTTCAATCCAAAGCAGTCAGTCGGCAAAATGTTTTTCCGGCAGATTGTACACCAGACTGCGCTTTCACGGGTAATCCTTCCCACTTTTACTACCCGGGTACCCGGACTGTCTTCGGGTACCCGGGTGTTCCCGGGTACCCGATGACAGCCCTAACCGTAGTATGCTGTATGCTGTGTATTTCTACGTTAGCGACCATGGATTTCCACTTTGTTCGATATTGACATCCTCTTATTAATTCGATGTTGTTCTTTACACCCTTTTCTTTACGCTCTATTCTACACTGTAGCTGTTCACAAATACATGAACGTCAGAACTGTAAACACCGTATTTGATTGACCTCAATATATAGCTGTACGGACGCTGTTTTGGATCAAAAAATAATCTCAAGTACTTATCCTAGAATGTAAATAAAAAGGAGCTATATGAATGAAATCTTGGATATAATAAGGGGAGGGGTCATGTTGTGTGCAGATGGCGAGTTGTGTTGAATTAAAACAGTGGCGGCTCTAGGATTTGGCAAGTCGGGGGGCCGTTGGGGTGCCAACTTCTAATCATAGGGGGCCAACCATTTGTTGTTTAATGTATGTAGCATTAAGTATAGTGTCCCAACTGGGGGCACTTGGGGGCCAGGCACTCAATAGGGGGGCACGGGCTCCCCTGGTCCCCCCGGTGGAGCCGCCACTGAATTAAAGATATAGGCAACCGAGGCTGAACTTTAGATTGAAGTTGCAATACAATTTTTATAACGTCTAGTCGTTGTTGATTTGGGGCATAGAGTAGAATACCGTGGTAGGTGCGGGAAGGCGCCTACAATAGTCAAATACCTAAGGGATTGTCCACCTAATGACGTCATGCGTTTAGGGGAAGGAGTTCAAACATTCGTGACGATTGTGACGACGGGGAGGGAGTTCCAGAAATGTGACGTCACATAATGCTAAATATTGTTTTAATATCGCAACGCTATAAAAACCGCGAGTAATATTAGTAATTGTTGTTATACTCAGTAGTCTTTAATATTATTAGGCGAACTCCTAGTCCTATGTAAAATATTTCTGCTCACGGGGTCTTTGGTTTGAGATGCAGAGACCCAAGCTCTCACTATTTATGTATTCCATGAAGGACCATTTTAATTCACCATGAGAGAATTAAAAATAAATATCCATGTTTTATAAAAACAGCATTGTTGTTGAAACATTTGACAATTTTAATGATTCTGCCATATTTTTCCAACTTGTTGAATGCATATTTGGATTAATTATTCCAAATATGCATTCAACAAGTTGGAAAAATGCGGCAGAATCATTAAAATTGTCAAATGTTTCAACAAAGACATTTTAAACAATTATAGTTGTTTAATAATACTGCACTTTTCGCCTTTCTTTGTTATATTATCAAAAAAACTAAATTCAGCGTATTTTGCACCTATAATTATTGTATTTTAATTTTTTAGTAGAATTTGTATAAGTTTCTAAATATCGTTTTAACTATAATAATTATAATGAATATTTTCAAACGAATCCATTGTAATACCTGCTTATTTCAGAAAATAAGTGATTTGAAACATTAATTTTGACATTGGAAAGATGCGGGAGGGGAAAACGCGTTGTGACGTCATTTTTAGAAGTCTTACTTTCTGTGATGACTTGTGACGAGAGGAAGGGGGTAAAAAACTGCCAAATAGCGTGACGTCATTTATGGACGGGCTCCTGACTGATGCTTACTAGCAAGTGAAATTTTAAGCGCCATTGCTGCCAGCCATAGTCCTTTGATGCAATATCGGCTTTCGTCAAACTTCGAAATTATAGATTTTCAAAGCAATTTTAGTTTTATGAAACGCCCGCAGCATTTCTGCTAAAATTTAGACAAACAGCAACAAACTCAGGGACTGTTTTCATCAACTTTTGATCAAACAATGCGCATTTTTGTTTAGGGTTTTTATATGTGGTTTATATATATATATATATATATATATATATATATATATATATGAATATGTTTGACGCATATGACGCAAAGCCGCCATTGTATCTGGAGCCTTATAGTTAGTTAATAAGCCAATTTATATAGCGCTATAGTCACAGCAGACCAAGATCAAGAGCGCTGTACCCACTGCACTTAAATGAGATATTGAACAAGTGCGTCTTTAGTCTGGTAGCGAACATTTCAAGAGTAGTCGCGTTGGTCACAAAGTAATACAGACGCTCTTTTAATTCACCGACCTCAATTCTTCTAAGCCATGGTTGTCCAACTGGCTACCCGCGGGCCGGATCCGACCCGCAGGCCAGATTCATCCGGCCCGCCACCGAGTTCAGGAAAATAAACAATTCCAGCTATAGGACCGGTTATAACCGTTATTTTATAGGACTATACCAGGACTAGAAGGTCACCAGATTGTTTACTTATCCACACTCCACAGGTGACGGCGATTATTGTTTGTTTGTTTTACTTGGCTGTACTGTGTAAAGTGTGTGTTTTATCAGTTTACTATTAGTTTATTATTGTGTTTTGTTCTATTTGATGCTGTGCTTGTCACGAAATAAAGATTATTATTATTACACTATGTAACACGATTTTTGTTCCTGGCTTCTAAGTGTTATATTTCAGTTGCCTATGTATAAAGGATCTGCAAACATGGCTATATTCATCATTATATTTGCTTTCATGGGCACAGCTTACAAAAGTTGTTTATTTATACAATGGAAAAGGTGCATTTTTTCTTATCGAAAATGAACATTATGTACTAATTGCAAATAAGCAACAACAGTCAAAATTACTTTAAAACATTCAGAAATGAGTTGCTTTTCGAGATTTGTGTCTGTACTATCAATAGCTTTCTCAATGAAGACTTCAGACATAGTCCCCCATCACGTATTTGTTATACCGTCCCTGGTAACGACGTTCCGAGTCCAGCATATCCTGATGAAAGCGTTCATCTTGCTTATCTGGGTAGGCTCCCAACTTTTCCTTGAATTTGTCAATGTGGGCATGAAGAATATGTACTTTCAAGGACATTTTGCATCTAATTTTGGCATGGTTCTTTATGAGAGACTGGTTCAGTCTCTCATAGTTTTCAGCCTTGTGGTTGCCAAGGCCCAATACTGCAACGAAACTGTTTCAAGACCCTTTCTCCACGCTATTCAGCTTCTTGGCGAATACGTCTTCTTTATCTGTGGTCCGACGAAGATGCCAGCTTCGACTTTTGCCTCCGAAAGCTGTGGAAAAAGCTCTAGGGGGTATTTGAAAACTGCGGATTCCTTGTCTTGACAAATTACTTGATGAGACCTAACTTGATGTTTGATCATCTTTCGACGGTCTATCAGCGGCTCCCACTTGATGCTGTTCTTACCTGTGGTGAACGTGGTCAGCTGTGGCCAATCCCTTCTACAATAGTGGACCTCAGACCTCGGTGTCCCGGTTGTTCTGGAGGCAAAGAAAACCCAAAGAAATTTTGTGAAACCGCCTTGCAGACCCATCAGGAATGTCACCATTTTGACCATATTGAAGTCTCCAATGACTTAACAGCCATAGTTGTCATACTTCAAGGCACTCAGCAACATCTTGACACTGGTGTAATCCTCTCTGAGGTGCAGGTGCACAAAGTGTGCCATGGGGAGAGTCAAGTACTTGTTACCACTATGAAGTAGCATGGCTTTGAGGTTCTTGGATGAACTCTCTATGAATTGGCACCATCAATCAGGTTAAAGATGATTGCTATGGCCGCGAAAAGACCAGTGACATTGCTGCCGAAGCACAGCCTATCTAGCTGACTGAAGAATTTGTAAAAACGTTCGTGACGTTTTTGTTTTGTTCTGTCACCTGCACACTTTCATCCAACAAGTTCCAGTCCTTGAGTCTAGACATTAGAAGCTCAGCATTGCACTTGATGAGACTAAGGTCTATGATCAGGTCGTTGAGATCTTTCTGATTGGGAAAGTACGGCTTTCTCATCTCAGCTATTTCTGTGCAATTGCATCCTGGATCTGCAATATCTTCCTCGCTATCTGCCTTGACGCGCTCCTCTGAAGACAGTTGATCCCTCTCTGTAAGGATGGGAATGGGGAGCTCAGAGCCATAGAGTACCAGTGCGATGCAAACGTAGCAGAATGCATTTGTTTGCTGCAAGCAGCCTCTTGATGCCATCTAAATCAATTTTTTCTGGTCACTATTCGCTTACTCAGCAACAAGATACACTAGTACGTTGGCTTAAGGAACCTGCACTCTTAAAAGTCTATGGATGCAACTGAAAGCTCCCGGAAAGTGCAACAGGGTTCTAGAAGATTCCAGAAGGTTATAGAAAATTCTGTTCAGATCTAAAAACTTATGGACAGCTTGCAATATTCCAGGATAATAAGTATGTCTGCTCAGCTTTGAATGTGAACCGAGAATGTGTTCTATAATAGGCCTACACGAATTTCAAATATCATTGCCCTGACCCCAAAAGCAAATTCAGTTTGGAACAAAAACTGTTTTCTAGTTAGTTTAGGTATAAGGAACTAGGAAAACAAGCTATCAACCCAGGAACAAACAAAAATATTTTTTTGTTGCGTAGTGTTATTAAACTTACTTATTTACTACTTATTGCTAACTTACTTACATTTTGTCATCTCGCTGCAAGTCTCGTTCTCGCTCAGTTAAAATTTGACGCCGTTTTGAGCAGTTTGCTAATGTAAATAAAATAAATTCGTGCAAAAGTATTAGAAGTCGTGTTGAACTGTGGATCGTACCAGCTAATAATGAGTTCGAAAAGGCAGAAAGTTATTGGCGAAAATCGGTGTTTTAATAGTAAATGGGAAAATAGTTATTTTTGTACGGATAATTCTGGTTTACCAGTGTTTAATTTGTCTGCAAGTGCATGGCGCCTGTGTCGAAAGAGTTTAACTTAAAACGACATTACGAAACTCTGCATAAGAAGAAATACGATAAATATACTGACGAAGCTCGCACAGCTGTGTGCAATCATTTAAAATAAAAATTAACACTTAGTCTTATACTAGTCGCGTATAATCTTATTCTATGACAGTTTTATATGGCATGTCATACCTATATAATAATTATGCCATATTAAGTGCTACAACTTGCATGGCCCGCCAAGGGTTAAACATTTTTTTGTGCGGCCCGCAATGGCATGACGGTTGGACGATGCTGCTCTAAGAGATTGACGAAATATATTTAAACAGATAAAGAAAGCTTTGTAGAAAAAGCTCTCTATATGTGAATTATTATTTGCATCGTTGGCCCGAAAATACTATATTTCTGAAGCTCGAAATGTTCAAATGCTGGAAATATAGTGTTAATTTGATACCTATTTAAGTCCAGCTTCACTCCTTACAAATCTGTTGCTCACATGAAAGAAGACGTTATTGTATTGGAACTGTTATATTAAGACTAAGCGATAGACTATTTAGTTTTTATTTATTTAGACCTATTTAGTTAGAAGCCAAGCTGTCGATTGCGTTAAGATATTAATCGGCGTTTCAAATAGATTAAATTTAGTTGTGCGTCGAACGAGCGACGTTCAACTGCTTCATTTAAAAGAAAGGCTTTTGAGAAATCCATTTCAGCGTTTGTGCAATGCTGCTGAGTGCGTCATTCGTTGCGTTTCTTTCGATCATGAGCATCGGATCAACCGAAGAAGAAGAAAAGACATTCGACTACGGTGAGTGTGTTATATAAGGCAAGAGATATGATAAACATCCATCCACTTGTCTGAAATCACTTAAAACTCATCTCTTTTTGTCAATAAGCAGTGATCACAGCGGAAGCGCTTCTGAGTGATTCTTCAGAAAAGGCGCTATAGAAATATTTTACTATAGGGCATAACAAGTTTCCATGCTACAAATTAAACGCTGCTCTTAATATTATTCATAATTTCTTTTTCTATTTTTGATTAATAGGCCTATATTTAATGAGAGTTGGCTATGGGTCAAATGGGTTATCGATATTCGAAGGGTCACATGGGTTATGGGTCAAGGGGTCTTGACCAGTGTGTCATCGAATTTGTGGACTGCGGGTGCAGTCATGCAGTGCATGAAATTATAAGTTCACGCCCAATTAAAGACGTCGACAGGATCAACCGATCTTTCGGACTGACCGCAGATGCGTATGCAGACGACGTGCAAATTCTTTCCTCGTGCCCGCCATCGGACAAGGAGCACCTGCGCTCACGGATCAACCAACGCCTGCGCAACTGCGATAAACCAGTGGGTGGCGACAAATAGGGGAATTGGGGAATACTTCTGACTGGCTGGGGCGTCCGTCTTCGGGTCCGCCCATCGCCGTCGGCTCCTTGCGGGAAATTCTTCTACCAATCTCGCGGACCAACAACATCTTCTTCCGTTCTGCGCTGACAACGTCGTGGTGGTTGCAGTTCTCCAGTGAAAGATCGCTTCTTACGACTGCACCGGATTTCTCGATCGCGAGTTTGTTTTTCTTCATCCGAGCGGACTTCAACATCGCCATCTTCTGTCCACCATTGACATGTCAGCGTTGTCAAAGCGCTTTTGATTTTGGTACTTAACCACGTTACAGCGCTATAAAAATTGTCTTAATAATAATAATAATAATAATAATAATAATAAATAATAATAAATAGACTGGCGCTGAACCGGGAAAGTCAGAGCTACTCTGGGTCTGTTCACCGAGAGCGAGGCACCTGCTTAGCTACTCCCCGCTCTCTATCGCGGGAGTGGACGTGGCGCCGTCCTCTCAGATAGGACTTCAGGCGTTCTTCTGGACGAGACGCTCTTGCTGACGAGCCACTTAAGCAACATGACGCGAACCTGCTATCGTCACCTACGGAAGATTAGACAGGCTCGTCGCTATCTGCCGACGGAGGTCGTGATCCTCCTCCTCCTGCGCGCACTTATTCTGTCGCGGTTGGATTACTGCAATAGTATCCTGCTTGGTCTTCCGGCATGTCAGCTACGTCGCCTTCAGGCAGTACAGAATGTCTTCGCCCGATTGATCTACGGTGCCAGATGGAGCGACCATGTTACCCCGCTGCTCAAGGACAGATTGCACTGGCTCCGTATCCCTGAGCGCATAGTCTATAAGCGCTGTTGGATTACGTACAGGGTACTGAACGACCCCTCTTGCCCTGACTATCTGACGTCTCTCGTACAACGTCGCCTCATGCCTGCAGACAGTCGGCTGCTTCGGTCGAGCAACCGGTGTTCTACTGGTTGTCCTGGCTCCGTCAAGGACGCCTAAAATTTGGCGAAAGATCAGTTACGCGAGGGAATCCAACCCTCTGGAATGGTCTCCCGGACTACGTTACTAACTCGAACACTAGCGCCCAGTTTACAATGAACCTTAAGACGCATTTGTTTAGAACATCGTACGGTTGTTAGGCGTGAAGCGCTCTCGACTTAGGCATCGCCCTGGGGGCATAGCGCTATATAAATTGTCAAAGATACTACTACTACTACTACTAGTAGTAGTAGTAGTACTATTACTACTACTACTACTACTAGTAGTAGTAGTAGTAGTAATAGTAGTAGTAGTAGTAGTAGTAGTAGCAGTAGTAGTAGTAATAATAATAATAATAATAATAATAATAATAATAATAATAATAATAATAATAATAATAATAATAAGCTTTTCTGACTTCCGCCGCCGGCACAGCGTCACTACAGTCCGCCATCCTCCAAAACATACCACTGTCGGAAGACGAACGTCTGTCATCGGCAACCGCAGAATGGTGCAGTATCACAAGCCTGCAAACGCCGAATATAGAGAAGCAACATCAGCAATCACAATGGGACAATCCACTGATCGAGAAAGAATTCTCCAGCTTGTTCTCAAGCCAGACAAGTCACATCGACAGAGCTAGATTGAACGCAGTGACATCACAGCACTCAGGCGACTGGCTCTTTGCACTACCCATCAGCAACTGTGGCCTAAGACTTAGCAATGAATCTGTGCGCATAGCGGCTGGTCTACGACTTGGGACCACACTGTGCATGTCACATAGCTGTCCTTGCGGATCTCTAGTTGAACGTATTGGCCACCATGGTCTCTCCTGTCGACTAGCACCGGGACGAATCGCCAGACACGCCGCCCTTAACGATATTTTATGTCGTTCGATGATAAAGGCCGGTTTCCCATCGTCAAAGGAACCATCTGGCCTATCGAGATCCGATGAAAAACGACCGGGTGGCTGCGCTCTCGTCCCATGGAGGACAGGCAGATGCGTCATTTGGGACGTTACAGTCGCAGACACATTCGCTGCTTCCTACTGTCATCAGACAGCATCATCCGCAGGTGCTGCAGCCGAACGTGCAGCCGAGAGAAAAAAAGGGACAAATATCATCAACTGTCTTCCTCAATCCTCATATCACTTTGTTCCTATGGCTTGGGAGACAATGGGTCCAATCAACGTAGAAGGCCTTTACTTCTTATAGGAAATCGGCAGGATCCCAACACGACAATCTGGAGATGAAAGAGAGACGTCTTTTCTCCTACAACGAATGTCCGTGACACTCCAGAGATTTAACGCTCTCGCCTTCCGTGGAACTTTCACATAATAATAATAATAATAATAATAATAATAATAATAATAATAATAATAATAATAATAATAATAATAATAATAATAATAATGGGTCATGGTTCAATTGGTCACCTGGTCATGGCTGATTGTTTAGTGATTCATTGCTATCTCTGTATTTGATATTAGATAAGCAACATTTATAGACACATTTACAGTACATAATATAACAGCCTATAGCAGCGGTGGGCAAACAAAGGTCGGCGGGCCGCCTGCGGATCCCATGCGGCCTGTGAGTCCATTTAGAAATATGCAAACATACGGCAAAAATGAAATAATTTGATTTTTTATGGAAACGCGGCACTTTATTTTTAAAATCATAGAAAGGGTTGACGGTGCCGAGACAAAAAAGATAGCACCTCCAATGCATTACATTATGACATTGCAATACGGGATTACATTACATTAACTAATTACTCCTTTATAAATCGCTCTTGATTTTAGCTCCAGTTATGTTACTGTGCTATATAAATTGTCATAGATAATAATAATAATAATAATAATAATAATAATAATAATAATAATAATAATAATAATAATAATAATAATTAACATTCTTCTTTTTCTCACTTGAAATCATAAATATTTTTGCCTTTTCTATGTGCGGCCCACCTATTGTAGTATTTATTAGGTTTCATGCGACCTTTTAAAGAAAATGTTTGCCCACCTCTGGCCTGTAGCAATTATAATATTTATTATTATTTTGACGATTTGTGAAGCGCCGTAACATAGCCATGAACCAAAACAAAAAAGTGCTGTGCTAAATTGATACATTATTAGCTGCTTAATTTCAAATTACACTGAATTTATTAAAATGACAGTGCTTTGTTATAAAGACTTTTTATGACATTATAAATCTGTCAACTTGTAGACTCCTTGAAAGAAGTTGGTTCCCTAGAACCAATCGGTTGCGCCATCCAGGCTGTCCACATATACTCTGACTACATTTGCGTATTTTGCGCATTTGGACCTGAATTACGTGAACACAGATACAACATATACGAGAAACAGAACCCATTCGGCTTGCTCTCATTAATTCTGCTATTTGAAATTACGCCCGAAGATCATTACGGGCAAATTGAAAGCCAACTTAGCGAAGTGTCAAATTGCTTTTATATTCACTACTCCAGGTCAGAAGTTTTGAGAATGGGATTGTACGATCACATAGTCATGACATTGCTCTCCGCTAACTTTAAGATTCATAGCCTTGCAATCTCTCCCAATGGGCAACTGTTTATTCTAAATGAGCGCAGCCCATTCAGTATACATATATACGCGGCAGATGGTTCACCTGCCGGAGTGATTGAACTTCCTTTTCTGAATGGGCGACCTTCTATAGTTCATGTTGGCGGTAATAACATTGTTATGGCCAATTCCGAGTGTGATAATCTTGCGCGTGAAACATGGATTGGATCCTGGAGCATCAATAAACTAAAAGATGGAATGGAAGAGGGACGTTTTATTTGGAAGCAGGAAGAGCTTCGCCAGAAAAAAACTACTTATAAAGCTATGTAGGCCTAAGAGCCATTTATACGATTATAAATGGGCAGAAGTGACAAAGAACGATGAAGGAATGCCTACGTACTTCGATCTTTATAGCAACACGACTAAAAACGTGTCAAGTGGTGATTGTTTGGGAGAGATAGAAGTGTATGATGAACTGTCTTTTTCGTATTTTGACATCGATCGAAATATGGGGGTTGTTTGCAAGGATAAGATTGAGAAAACTAAATATTGTGTAGGTGATAAAATGAGTCATGCATGCGATAAGGTTTTCCGAGGTTTTATTGTAGGAAGACTACAAACGGAAATGATTCTGATATACAAGTGTCTAAATCAAACATCTTGGTGCCAGAAGACAATACAGAATGCTGAAAAGATGCAGGGACGTGGTTGTCCCGTGTATGCAACGCTGCAAAGAAGTAAAGGCAATTTGTATATTAAGCCAACTGGATTTTACGCTTTTTACGAAAAACTCATTATTTTCACTATGAAGTGAACCATCGCAGCCATCGAATACCCGTATCGACAAAACTAAAGTTTCGTCGATAATGATAGAAGCTAAATAGTAACACTTGCTTTAATAAAATGCATTTGCTAAATATTCACAACTTGCTGTATAATATTCGCAAGCTTAGTAAGATCGTGCTGTGTTTGCCAGCGATTTTGCTTACTGTACACTGTAAATGCCATAGACTGTCATTTTTCGCTTGTTTCCGATTAAATGATATATGAAATGACTGCTGAATTTGATTTCCATTGCCATTACTATGGTTCATTACATTTAATAGGAACTCCGGAGCATGATATTCTAAATCGAAATTTGACGATTATATAAGTTTTATTGTTTGTCCTGTATTTGACACTGACAATAAAATGTTTAGCAATCAGTATTTTTATCGATTACGTGGTCTGTTGGCTGAAATTGAAAGCAAACGTTAAAATTATTAATTATCCTTTTAATTAAGAAAGAATGACGCAAATTGATATAGTTGATTATACTCGACCCTATGATATTTCTCATGCATACCGTTGTCCCTATAGGGGTGTACCACTGACGGGGTAACTATATGCAATGAGTTGGTGGTTAGTGAAGGCAACGTCAAGACCTCTGCGTTTCATAGATTGAGAACGATTCTGGAGCATTTCTTATTTATTTGGTCGTACTGTGTATAAAGTAACGAAAAAAGCACGCAACTATATCTCCGGAGCTTCTTTAAAGACTTTCCCTCTCACGAACAGCACCATAATGAACTAACTCTAGAAATGAAATCCATTAGTTAACTTATTTATAATATGAATCCAGATAGGAAGGACTGTGCTACGGAATGAACTGATTGCGGAAGATTGCCACCAGAAGTTTCCAACCACGGCACAGTCCATAAAGGCGGCGGCGTTTAACGTAGATCATTTTTCTGAAGATAGTGGTTTCTCACTTGGATATATATATTTATCTATATTGAACAACTGATATAATAGTAACATCTGAAAAATCCTGACAAGTAAAATAGGCAAAGGCGTCGGAATGATCGTTAGTCATCGCTTCATTGTGCGCCAATTTCGAATAAAAAGAAAAGAAACATACAGTCGACCAGCACTGTCCATAGTTTCATGCCTCAGTGGAGACCAACATAAAAGGTCTTAGAAGAAATTTCGGGGGGGGGGGTATTCCGCCCCACTCCTGGCAAAGGGGTTTCGAGGTGATCTAGGGAAGGGCGTGTTCGTTTGGTGACAACTTCTTTCGTGGCGTCAAGCAATGACTGCATCCGGTACAACTCTCCCATTTCCTGTCATCGGACATTGAATAAATCTCACCGGACACAGGTCGGAGCGATCGAAGAATAATCCCGATCTAAGCATGGCGCTATATAAATCAGCCAGCCAAACAGGGAAGAGGGATTAGCGCAGGAGTCACACATTTCTGGAGAGAAGAACAGAACTGCATCTCTTACCAGACTTCGAGTGGTCTTCAAAGACCATAAGCTGTGGCTTCTATATCTGCAAATAGATGGTCTCTCATTCCCGCAAATACCTGGCCTCTTATTTTATTTCACGCAAATAATCGCATTCATGGGCGTCCGTGGGAGTGCAAGGGGGTGCAATTGCACCTTCTGGAAAAATTGTGGAGTTATGAAAAAAGTAAAATTACTTGTTTCTTGTTTTGCACCCCCATGGAAAATTTTTTTATATTTCTTTCGTCACAAGACCCAGTTTTGCACCCCTGGGAAAATTTCTGCGGACGCCCATGATCGCATTTCCTTTGAACAGCAGTATTCATAACCATAAACACTAACAATGTATCAGAAAACATCCGAAAAATCCTGACAAGTAAAAAAGGTCGCCATCCTTTAATAATTATAATAATAATAATAATAATAATAATAATAATAATGTGATTTTAAGTGGTTTAGGAGGCTAAATAAGCCTGTGCGAAACCCACTGATGTAACCATATGCATTCAATAACCTAGTTTATCTAGATAGCCTTTGAATCCGTTCACTGTTTCAACTGTCACTCCCACCTCGTCCAAACTGTTCCACTTGTCCACAACCCTTGCACTAAAAAAGTTTTTCTTTCTTGGACCAACCCTCTGCTTAAACAATTTGCACTTGTGGCCTCTTGTGCTGCTATAGTGTGCCAATGTAAAGAATCAATCATATGGCACATCTATTTTCCCAGTCATTATTTTGTGTGTTTCTATCAAATCCCCTCTCTCTCTTCTCCTTTCTAATGTTGTCAGTCTACAATATTGAAGTCTTTTTTCATAGCTTAAATTATGGCACCCAGTGACCATCTTCGTTGCTCGTCTTTGCACTTTTTCTAAAAGCTCTATATCTTTTTTCAAGAATGGATTCCATGCCTGAACACAGTTTTCTAGATGAGGCCTTACCAATGACTTATAAAATTTTATGATTATATCTTTGTCTCGACTCACTATTGTCTTTTTCATCATTCCCAACATTTGGTTACCCTTTTTTGCTGCCTCCATACATTGGTGAGATGGATTCATACTTCTATGGATGATTACCCCCAAGTCTCTTTCGTTTTCTGTTGTGGTTAGAACCTTCCCCTAAAGAGTATTCATTACTATTATGAGATTTCCCAACATACATTACAGAACATTTATCAATATTGAAAAGCATCTGCCAGTCCACAGACCACTGAAACAATTTCTTAGATCCTCCTGTAAAATTTTAGCATCATACTCCGAGTCTATATTTCTACATATCTTTGTTTCATAAAATTATATCTAATTATGGGTATGGTGATTGCCGAATAGCTGTCATATGCAGTCTAAAAATTCCTTCCAAACTTCAATATTTGATTCTAGAATTCGTGGGCGTCTACAGAAATTTTTCAGGGGGTGCAAAACAGGGCCTTCTGACGAAAGAAATTTTATTTAAAAAATTTCCAGAGGCGCATAAACGGTTATGCCAAGATCTATTTGACTAGTTATAAATTATTTAGCGCTACAATAAGTTCACCGCATTTCTAAATACATTCAAATTTCGACTTAGCACTATAAGTTATCCTAAAAATCTGTCATTCTGCCCAGACCCCACTAATGGCCTTGAAAACAATTTTCAGCTGTAGGATTGCCAATATGCTCTTATTTAGTCCGAAAAATAAGTTAAACTGCCAAGATTTAAATCTAATATTGCCCTGATATTTTTAGTCTGGGGCCAGACCCGTTCAAGAAACCTACCACACCCCTCTGGCCTTCTAGTCGGAACTGAAAATGTCGGTCTGTAGAAGCTTTGGTGCCTCCTTGTTCTCGATCTTTGGCTACGCCACAGATTAATTACCAGATGCCCTTCCAATTGAACGCTGGCCTAAGTGCGAGTGTTTTAAGCCAGGGGTTCCCAACCGTTTCTTTAAATTGCACCCCATCCAAAAAAAATTCTCCGCTTGTACCCCCAACCCAGGGCCGACCAAAAACAACACTTTTAGCAGTTATTTCTTTCAAAAAATATATTCATCAACTTCCGAAATTTGATATGTTTAATGTAGAATTGTATATATTAGGTACTTTTTAAGTTTATTGGTTCACTTAACACGTGCTATAGGAAACGGAAGTCATTAATTGTGCATGTCATCATTAATACGCATCAGGATATGTGTGTTATGATAGCGCTTTCATTTGTAGCCTCATATCTGTTATTCAGCGGGCCGTTATATTGAGCTGCCGTAGAGTTGGCAATATTTAACATTTTTTAAACGAAATTCAAAAAAATTATTTACTATTTTAGCAATTTTAGTGTACCCCCTGGCAACAGCTGATGTACCACTAGGGGTACATGTACCACCGGTTGGGAACCGCTGTTTTTAGCCATTTAAATGCGCTGGGTAATTAAAGCATGTGACGAGCCCCGCGGTATCAAGTTAGCGACCTATATGTGACGTCGAATCTGTTGACCCAAATACCCAACTACAAAGTGACGCATTTTCAACTCTATTTCTACGAGCATGGCTTACTTTTGCTATTTCCTCCTGACTACTATACCGAAGAGCTAAATTTCGGATCCTGGTTATGATAACTTTATTGCTAAATAATTACTCTCTTCTTAGGTACACGTCGGTCTTACAAACGCAGGCGTGCTTTAATAGGCCGTACAGCAGGAGTAGGACTACAGCTGTTCTGAACAAATTAGTCGACATCACGTGTATCAGTGGCACAGCCACGTGGCTGTTTGGGGTTGTTCAAACAACCCCATTTCAAAAAGATGACCAACACAATTGATGTATATCCGTTAACTTTTGTTGAAGGAGGGGCATAGTGAGGGTCGGTCGCGGTCCCCGCTGGTGTTCAGTTGCATAGTGCCTCCAGTTAACAACTCCACTTTACATAAACTGGCTACGCCACTGATGTGTACTGCTTTCCGTTGAAGGAACAAGTACTCTTTTTCATCGCGGAAACGTCCTGACTAACGATATTTTTATCAGTGAAATTGTTTAAGACATCGACCTCAGATAGGCAACAACACCTGTTGCCGCGTGACTGTGTCAAGATCCACGATCTCGAGCTTCACCCGGCTGCCTCAGTGCGGAACTTGGGCATTTACCTTGATAGTGCGGCGACCATGAAGCTTCATGTATCCAAGACTGTCGCCAGTTGTTTCTCTTCGCTTCGTTTGATTAGGAGTCTTCGTCGGTCTGTCCCTCAAGCTGTCCTCAAGACGTTGGTTGTTGCTCTGGTACTGACTAGGTTGGACTATGGCAACGCTGTTCTTGCGGGGTCACCTGCCTATTCTTTCGACCGTTTGCAGTCAGTTTTGAATAGTGCCGCTCGTCTCATCTTTCTTTCTGCCCGATATGATCATGTCACCCCGCTTCTTATGGATCTATTCTATTCTATTCTATTCTTCATGACAATTTGTATAGCGCAGTAACATAGCTAGGGTCAAAGTCAAGAGCGCTTGACTTGGCTGTCGGCGCCTGAGCGCATTACGTTCAAGCTATCAACCCTTTTATATTGCTGCCTTCACGGATTGGGTCCGAACTATCTTGAATCTGAGTTTCGCAGCGTTTCTGACCTCGCGGGCCGCAAGCGACTTAGGTCGTCAACGACATCGTTGCTCATCGTTCCGAGAACGCGTCTTGTCACCGTCGGAGATCGTGCCTTTCCGGTGGCTGCCGTTGCGTACTTCAGTGATGTTAATTTTTGTCTTGGTCTTTGTCCTTAAGGACTCCTTAAGGACCAATTTGAAGTCCTTGTCCTTGTTCTCGTCCTTGGGGACTCAGTCCTCGTCCTTGTCCTCGTCCTTGGGGGCTCAGTCCTCGTCCTTATCCTCGTCCTTGCAGATCGGCCTTGTCCTGGTCCTTGTGACTTAGTCCTTGAAAAATCCTTATAAGGACCAAATTACTTGCATACCATTTTCAATTGTTCTGATAATTATGTTCCAAGGTAAGAGTAGTATTTGGATTCATATTTACATACTTGCTTTGAGTTATTCTAAATGTGTAGTCATTGTTTCTTTTATAATACCAGTTGAGCAGCAGAACTTCCATTTCCTGTTTGAAAGCGTATGAACCAGACGCATGCGTTTTTTAAATTTCTATTATTCTTTAGTTTTATCTTAAAATACTGGTGTCATTGTCTAGAAACTTACAAAGGAATGGAACAAAGCATGATCAGCAATGCCAGAGATAGGCAGTTGAACGAGTTTTTTTTCGCAAAGTAGTCTCATAATATTAGGCCTCATCGTGCGTGCATGACTGATCAAGTGTTTCCAACACTTGCTTATTTGAAATACAACATTGCTGTTGACTAGATTATGTTTTACAACATTCCTTTTTTGCTTCTATGATTTTGTGATTCGATTTGAAATTGTTTTTGCTTTTTTCCTTTCTGTCTTTTTTGTCTAAAACAGAGATCGGTCCTTGTCCTTGATCCTTGTTTTTGGAGGTCAGTCCTTGTGGTCCTTGTGCTTGAGGGGTAAGTCCTCGTCCTTATCCTCGTCCTTGGGGGGTCAGTCCTTGTCCTTATCTTCGTCCTTGGAGGGTCGGTCCTTGTCCTTATCCTCGTCCTTGGGGGGGAGTCAGGCCTTGTTAACATCACTGGCGTACTTGGAACTCGCTCCCTGCCGACATACGGGAGTCACCGTCCCAGGATATTTTCAGGAATCGACTGAAGTCCTGGCTTTTTAAGACTAGCTACTTGGTTAATTCTGTTTAAAGTGTTCACGCAGTCTTTTTGACGAGTTACCACTCTAATCTTGACGTTCTCTTACTTACTTACTAATTGTACAATAGGGCCTACCTAACTATGCTATGCTACCATCAATAAACAATCGGAAACGATCATTCGAAAGATTGCACAAATGAGTAAATACAACTGCCTAATACCAATCAATTTCTAAAGGCGAAATAGGCGAAATAAAAAATAGACTCGAAGCATCAAACGGATAAATCACATTTGCATATTATATTTTAATTCTGACGACTAAATTAACCAAAGACTATTCACGTGGACAATTTAAAGCAGAAAGTGAATTAATTTTCAATAAATTTAGAATTTTTGGAAATTTGGAGCTCAGCGTGTTGCATGTTGCCTTTTCTTCGTCAACACGACTTCTGAAAAAGACACGCATCAAAACAATTATTCTAAAGTTTTGGAGAAAACGATACATTTAAAGTCCATCTGATGTCTCGACGGCGAGAACTTATTGACAATAATGCGCAGATAATTTCTGTAACATGTTTCATAACAGCAGCAACGAAGAATCATGCTAACAACTTAGCATGGAAATGTTGAATGGAGAAGGACAAATGCAGATTTAACAGAATTGCTGAAACAACGGACCGCAATATGGCGATGATCGGTTTCGCCGAATTAAATCAACTGTAAATTAATTACCGACGTTATTACTTTGAGCCGAATATGTTTGATGACGTTCACACTATGTTGTGATTTGAAGATGAACAATATTAATGA